>OY992885.1:7234666-7289350 GCA_963921405.1 Cepaea hortensis | reverse complement strand
AAAACACATTCATAAAATAACGTTACACCATTTAATTAACAACGATCTAATAATTAACAGTCAATCTGGGTTTCGACCTAAATATTCTTGCCATAGTGCTCTAACAAAAATGACCGATAACTGGCACTTAAACATCAACAACGGTAGAATTTGTGGAGCGGTGTTTGTTGACTTTAAAAAAAGCCTTTGATATGGTAGATCACGATATTTTAATTAGAAAACTAAAGCAAATGAAGACAAGCACCAACATGGTGAACATAATTACGTCATTTCTATCCGACAGGCAACAAGTCGTGTCCTTCAACAACTGTCTATCAAGACCCACACAGCTTAATATTGGTGTGCCTCAGGGCTCAATACTAGGTCCGCTGCTTTTTGCAGTTTATATTAATGATCTTCCTTTATATATCAATACAACTTGTGATCTATTTGCTGACGACTGTACTATATATACTAGTCAAGAAAACCGTAGTGAATTAGAGAATTCTTTACAAAAGGAACTTGATAATCTTACTAGATGGAGCAATGAAAACCGCATGCAAATTAACATCGGCAAAACCAAATCCATGCTAATAACGACCAGACAAAAACTACAGACACTAGCCATAACTGGATCACCGCTCGAACTCCGCATGGGCACGTTACCTATAGTTAATGTGACTGAACATAAAACACTAGGGCTTTTAATAGACAGCCATTTGAACTGGAGCTCTCATGTTCACGCTCTTACCAAGAAAATAGCACAAAAAGTTTACCAACTTGCTAAAATTCAGCACTTCCTGGACGAAAGCACACGAAAAATATTCTATACATGCTATATCCAATCACATCTCGATTACTGTTCCACAGTTTGGGATGGTTGCCCTAAATCTAATTTAAAACGACTATGTTCTCTACAAAACCGCGCTATTCGTCTGGTTTCTGGCATAAAGCACGTTGAAAGTAATAATTTGTACAGTCATCTAAGACTTCTACCACTACAAAAGCGCTTCCTTTTCAACAAAGCCAAATTAGTGAATAAAATTATATCTCAAAATACCCCAGAGTATCTTCTGCCGCTGATTCAATCTAATGCAATGAACAGCAAGCGCCTAAATTTGTTACATGTCTCAAAGCCTAGATTGGACCTATACAAAACATGTTTTGCCTATTCTGGTGCTCACTTATGGAATCATCTGCCTCCAGATCTGAAAACTCCAATGAGTCCCTACACATTTAACCGAAAACTCTTTCAATACTTAATCCATACCGACTATATGCCACCATAATTCATTTACTGGTATAATTGTTCAGTATAATTGTTCATTATAATTGTTCACTATATATGTGTGTGCGTGTGGGAGCGAGAGAGAGAGAGAGAGAGAGAGAGAGAGAGAGAGAGAGAGAGAGAGAGAGTGGGTGTCAGAGAGAGGGAGGGAGTGAATCCGTGTGTGCATGCGTGTGTGTGGAGAGAGTGATTGAGCGAGAAATGGTGGGGGAATGTGTCAGTGCATGCATTCGTACGTGTATGTGTGAGAGTGAGTGAGGGAGTGTGTGCGTGCGTGCATGCGTTCATGTGTACGTGTATGTGTGAGAGAGTGTGATTGAGAGAGTGAGTGTGTGTGTGTGTGTGTGTAGGATTGTGTGTTAGAGAGTGAGACAGTGGGAGAGTTGATGTGTTAGTGTGTGTGTGTGAGCGCGCGCATGCGTGTGAGTGTTTGTATATGAAAGAATACAGAGAGAGAGAGAGAGAGAGAGAGAGAGAGAGAGAGAGAGAGAGAGAGAGCTGAGCAGATGCATGTCATGTAACACGCATGTTATGTAACACGCGAATCCATATGTTTGTGTATTCTCATCTGTCATATTATAAGTTAAATACCATTTGATTTTATCATGTATAATCTAAACTTATGTTCATTACTGTAGTTTGAGTGAGAGAGTGAGTGAGTGTGAATGAGAGACAGAATGAGTGAGCGTGAGAGTGAATGAGTGAGCGTGAAAGTGAATGAGTGAGAGTGAATGAGTGAGCGTGAGAGTAAATGAGTGAGAGTGAATGAGTGAGCGGGAGAGTGAATGATTGAGCGTGAGAGTGAATGAGTGAGCGGGAGAGTGAATGAGTGAGAGTGAATGAGTGAGCGGGAGAGTGAATGAGTGCGAGTGAATGAGTGAGCGTGAGGGTGAATGAGTGAGCGGGAGAGTGAATGAGTGTGCGTGAGAGCGAATGAGTGAGCGGGAGAGTGAATGAGTGAGAGTGTCTGTGTGTGTGAGTGAATGAGTGAGAGTGAATGAGTGAGCGTGAGAGTGAATGAGTGAGCGTGAGAGTGAATGAGTGAGCGGGAGAGTGAATGAGTGAGCGGGAGAGTGAATGAGTGAGCGGGAGAGTGAATGAGTGAGCGGGAGAGTGAATGAGTGAGCGGGAGAGTGAATGAGTGAGCGGGAGAGTGAATGACTGAGCATGAGAGTGAGCGGGAGAGTAAATGATTGAGCGGGAGAGTGAATGAGTGAGCGTGAGAGTGAATGAGTGAGCGTGAGAGTGAATGAGTGAGCGTGAGAGTGAATGAGTGAACGTGAGAGTGAATGAGTGAGAGTGAATGAGTGAGCGTGAGAAGGAATGAGTGAGCGTGAGAAGGAATGAGTGAGCGTGAGAGTGAATCAGTGAGCGTGAGAGTGAATCAGTGAGCGGGAGAGTGAATGATTGAGCGTGAGAGTGAATGAGTGAGCGTGAGAGTAAATGAGTGAGTGTGAGAGTGAATGAATGAGCGGCAGGGTGAATGATTGAGCGGGACAGTGAATGAGTGAGAGTGAATGAGTGAGCGTGAGAGTGAATGAGTGAGAGTGAATGATTGAACGGGAGAGTGAATGAGTGAGCGGGAGAGTGAATGAGTGAGCTGGAGAGTGAATGAGTGAGCGGGAGAGTGAATGAGTGAGCGGGAGAGTGAATGAGTGAGCGGGAGAGACAGAATGAGTGTGCGTGAGAGTGAATGAATGAGCGGGAGAGTAAATGAGTGAGCGGGAGAATGAATGAGTGAGCGGGAGAGTGAATGAGTGAGAGTGAATGATTGAGCGTGAGAGTGAATGAGTGAGCGGGAGAGTGAATGAGTGAGCGGGAGAGTGAATGAGTGAGCGTGAGAGCGAATGAGTGAGCGTGAGAGTGAATGAGTGAGCGTTAGAGTGAATGAGTGAGCGGGAGAGTGAATTAGTGAGAGTGAGAATGAATGAGAGAGAAAGAGAGAGAGTGTGTGTGTGTGTGTGAGCGTACGCATGCGTGTGAATGTGTGTATATGAAAGAATACAGAGAGAGAGAGAGAGAGAGAGAGTGAGAGAGAGAGCTGAGCAGATGCATGTCATGTAACACGCATGTTATGTAACACGCGAATCCATATGTTTGTGTATTCTCATCTGTCATATTATAAGTTAAATACCATTTGATTTTATCATGTATAATCTAAACTTATGTTCATTACTGTAGTTTGAGTGAGAGAGTGAGTGAGTGTAAATGAGAGACAGAATGAGTGAGCTTGAGAGTGAATGAGTGAGCGTGAGAGTGAATGAGTGAGCGTGAGAGTGAATGAGTGAGCGTGAGAGTGAATGAGTGAGCGTGAGAGTGAATGAGTGAGCGTGAGAGTGAATGAGTGAGCGGGAGAGTGAATGAGTGAGCGGGTGAGTGAATGAGTGAGAGTGAATGAGTGAGCGGGAGAGTGAATGAGTGAGCGTGAGAGTGAATGAGTGAGCGTGAGGGTGAATGAGTGAGCGGGAGAGTGAATGAGTGAGCGTGAGAGCGAATGAGTGAGCTTGAGAGTGAATGAGTGAGAGTGTCTGTGTGTGGGAGTGAATGAGTGTGAGTGAATGAGTGAGAGTGAATGAGTGAGCGTGAGAGTGAATGAGTGAGCGGGAGAGTGAATGAGTGAGCGGGAGAGTGATTGAGTGAGCGTGAGAGTGAATGAGTGAGTGTGAGAAGGAATGAGTGAGCGTGAGAGTGAATGAGTGAGCGTGAGAGTGAATCAGTGAGCGGGAGAGTGAATGATTGAGCGTGAGAGTGAATGAGTGGGCGTTTGAGTAAATGAGTGAGAGTGAATGAGTGAGCGGCAGAGTGAATTAGTGAGCGGGACAGGAATGAGTGAGCGTGAGAGTGAATGAGTGAGAGTGAATGAGTGAGCGGGAGAGTGAATGATTGTGCGGGAGAGTGAATGAGTGAGCGGGAGAGTGAATGAGTGAGCGGGAGAGTGAATGAGTGAGCGGGAGAGACAGAATGAGTGAGCGTGAGAGTGAATGAGTGAGCGGGAGAGTGAATGAGTGAGCGGGAGAGTGAATGAGTGAGCGGGAGAGTGAATGAGTGAACGGGAGAGTGAATGAGTGAGCGGGAGAGTGAATGAGTGAGAGTGTGTGTGTGTGAGTGAATGAGTGAGAGTGAGAGTGAATGAGAGAGAGAGAGAGAGAGAGTGTGTGTGTGGTGTGTGTGTGTGTGTGTGTGTGTGTGTGTGTGTGGGACGCGCTGGCATCACTACTTTTACGTCACATACTTTTATGTACACATTTTTCTCCATGTTTAGCCTTGTTTATGTTTACAACATTCATTTCACAATGTTTATTTTTCTTCCTATGTAAATGTATAATGCTCTTGATGAACGAAAGACGAGTGATTGGAAGGGCCGAATGTAAGACGGGCCTGCGCGCCCAATTTGTGACCCTAATAAAGTTGATTTGATTTGATTTGATTTGATTTCTCCTCCTCCCTTCTCCTCATCCCTCCTACTCCCTTCTCCTCCTCCCTCCTCCTCCTCCTCCCTCCTCCCTTTTCCTCGATCTACCTCCTCCCTCTACCTCCTCCCTCCTCCTCCCTCCACCACATCCCTCTTCCTCCTCCTCCCTCCTCATCATTCCTCCTCCTCCTCCCCCTCCTCCTTCTCCCTCCTCCTTCTACCTCTTCCTCCCTCCTCCTTCTCCTTCCACCTCCTCCCTCCTCCTCCTCCCTCCTCCTCCCTTCTCCTCCTCCCCCACCTGCGTTCTCCTCCTCCCTCCTCCCTCCTCCTCCTTCTCCCTCCTCCTCCCCCTCCCTCCTCCCTCTCCTCCTCCTCCTTCACCCTCCTCCCTCCTCCTCCTCCACCTTCACCCTCCTCCCTCCTCCTCCCTCCTCCTCCCTAATCCTCCTCCCTCCTCCTCCTCCCTCCTCCTCCCTCCTCATCCCTCCTCATCCCTCTTCCTCCACCTCCTCCCTCCTCCTCCCTCCTCCTTCTCCCCTTTCCCCCCTCCTTCTCTTAATCCCTCCTCCTCCCTCCTCCTCCCTCCTATTCATCCCTACTCCTCCTCCTCCCTCCTCCTCCTCTCTCCGCCTATCTCTTCCTCCCTCCTCCTCCCTCCTCCACTCTCTTCCTCCTCCCTCCTCCTCCCTATTCCTCCTCCTCCTCCCTCCTGCTACCTCCTCGCCCTCCTCTTCCTTCCTCCTTCGCCCTCCTCCTCCCTTCTCCTCCCTTCTCCTCCTCCCCCTCCTACCCCTCCCTCCTCCCCCTCATCCCTCCTCCTCCCTCCTCCTTCTTCCTCCCTCCTCCTCCCCCTCCTCCCCTCCTCCTTTCTCCTCCTCCCTCTCCTCCTCATCCCTCCTCCTTCATTCTCCTCCTCCCTCCTCCTCCTCCCTCTACCTCCTCCCTCCTCCTCCATTCAAATTCCTCCTCCTCCCTCTTCCTCCTCATCCCTCCTCCTCCTCTCTCCTCCTCCCTCCTCCTCCCTCTACCTCCTCCCTCCTCCTCCCTTCACATTCCTCCTCCTCCCTCTTCCTTCTCCTCCCCCTCATCCTCTTCCCTCCTTCTCCTCCCTCCTCCTTCTTCCTCTTCCTCCTCCCTCTTCCTCCCTCCGCCTCCTCCCTCCTCCACTCTCTCATCCTCCTTCCTCCTCCCTCCTCCTTCTCCTCCCTCCTCCTTCTCCCTCTTCCTCCTCCCTCTTCCTCCCTCTTCCTGCTCCCTCCGCCTCCTCCCTCCACCTACTCTCTCCTCCTCCCTCCTCCTCCCTCTCCCTCCTCCTCCCTCTCCTCCTCCTCCCTCCTCCTCCTCCTGCGTTCTCCTCCTCCCTCCTTCTCCCTCTTCCTCCTCCCTCCTCCTCCTCCACCCTACTCCTCCTTCCTCTTCCTAATCCCGCCTCCTCCCTCTTATTCCTCCTGTCTCATGTCTCCTCCTCCCTCCTCCTCCCTCCTCTTCCCTCCTCCACCTCCCTCTTCCTCCTCCCTCCTCCATTTACCCAAGACAGACAGACAGACAGATAGTCGGGAACGGGATCTTATATGACTACTTATATGATTTAAATGAGATGCTCTCCACCATGGGCTGGGCCGGGTCAGACAGACAGACAGACAGATAGATAGACAGACAGACAGTCGGGAACGGGAACTTATATGACTACTTATATGAATTAAATGAGATGCTCCCCACCAGGAGTTGGGCGATGCCGGGCCGGGTCAGACAGACAGACAGATAGATAGTCGGGAACGGGAACTTATATGACTACTTATATGAATTAAATGAGATGCTCCCCATCAGGGTCTGGGCGAAGCCGGGCCGGGTCAGACAGACAGACAGATAGACAGACAGACAGACAGACAGATTGTCGGTAACGGGAACGAGAACTTATATGACTACTTATATGAATTAAATGAGATGCTCCCCACAAGGGTCTGGGCGAAGCCGGGCCGGGTCAGCTAGTATTTTATAAAAGTAACACCAAAAATGTTGCGTTTTATTTTTTTTAACAGTATAATTTTATTCTTTCTTGATAATCTCTTCATTTTTATAGTTTTCATCGTCTGTTCCGTTTCTATTATTGAAAAATTGTGTATCACGTGTTTGCCTGCAGCTGTATCTGTAGCATGATGGCATGTCGGATATTTGCTCGTCTTTGATTGTGTTTTCTTGTCTGGTGTGACCTCAGTGTAGTTTAGAACAGCATAGTATTTCATCAGTATATTTGCAGCTGTCGTGTTCTTGTTAGCACGCTGTTCCCTTGCTTAATTATTGTGTGTTTGTTAATCGATCTTTTAATATTTGAGGCTGTTACTACTAGTTTCAAGAAACAAATGAAGATCGTAAACTGATTAGAGACATTAGACGTAGACAGTCACAATTTTTGGGCATGTTATAAGAAGAAATTATCTGGAGAACTTGGTGACAACTGGTAAGATCGAGGGGAACAGACCAAGGGGAAGACCTAGAAGCAAGTACCTGGATGGATTGGCCTTGTGGCATGGTCGAGACAGAAACACGGAGCTGATCCACGACTCTGGTGATCGAGTGAGATGGCAGAACATGACAGCCCACGCTTACCGGCATGGCACATGATGGATGGATGGACTACTAGTTTTCTTAATTTTTTTTCCTTTTCTAAGTTTTGATTGTCTGTGTTTGTTCCATCTCCGACACATTATTATTTGGTTTAATGTTCTTATTACTATTGCAAAGATGACATTGAGAAAGACTTTTTCTTTGGGTGTGTCTTCTGTTGTCTTTCTGGCATATTCGCCTATGTCAGGCCGGAGCATATTTGGGAACCACGTTCTCGAGTAGAAACTAATATCGGGTCAGCAAAGAAGAAGATATTGATGTATGTTATAATGTGTTAGGCATGCCTTGAGGCCAGTGCAAAACTTTCCAAAATAACATTAATACAAAACAGTACACACCAGGATCGGCGTGACAGGTCGCCGTGGCCGATGTGAAAGTAATTGTTGACGTGACAGGTCGCCGTGGCCGAGGTAAAAGTAATGGTTGACGTGACAGGTCGCCGTGGCCGAGGTGAAAGTAATGCTTGACGTGACAGGTCGCCTAGGCCGAGGTGAAAGTAATGTTTGACGTGACAGGTCGCCTGGCCGAGGTGAAAGTAATGGTCGCCGTGACAGGTCGCCGTGGCAGATGTGAAAGTAATGGTTGACGTGACAGGTCGTCGTGGTCGAGGTGAAAGTAATGCTTGACGTGACAGGTCGCCGTGGCAGATGTGAAAGTAATGCTTGACGTGACAGGTCGCCTGGTCGAGGTGAAAGTAATGGTCGACGCGACA
Source organism: Cepaea hortensis (assembly GCA_963921405.1). Lineage (NCBI taxonomy): Eukaryota > Metazoa > Mollusca > Gastropoda > Stylommatophora > Helicidae > Cepaea > Cepaea hortensis. The sequence continues at coordinate 7,281,334 of OY992885.1, read as the reverse complement.
GGTCGCGTGGCCGATGTGAAAGTAATTATCGACGTGACATGTCGTCGTGGCCGAGGTGAAAGTAATGGTTGACGCGACAGGTCGCCGTGGTCGAGGTGAAAGTAATGGTTGACGTGACAGGTCGCCGTGGTCGAGGTGAAAGTAATGGTTGACGTGACAGGTCACCGTGGTCGAGGTGAAAGTAATGGTTGACGTGACAGGTCACCGTGGCCGATGTGAAAGTAATGGTTGACGTGAAGGTCGCCGTGGCCGAGGTGAAAGTAATGGACGACGTGACAGATTACAAGCGTGGACAGACTCGTCTGATTCTGATATAATCATTGATAACGCGTGATTCAAACACCGTTCTCTGCGGTTATGGGCTTGGAAAACCCTGGAGATACAGTCAACAATGCCATTATTTACATTCTCTCTGAAGTCAGTATGACACAGTGTGTGACAACAAAGACGTGGTGTGTGACAACAAAGACACAGTGTGTGACAACAAAGACACATTGTGTGTGACAACAAAGACACAGTGTGTGACAACAAAGACACATGGTATGTGACAACAAAGACACGGTGTGTGACAATAAATACACATGGTGTGTGACAACAAAGACACAGTGTGTGACAACAAAGACGTGGTGTGTGACAACAAAGACACGGTGTGTGACAACAAAGACACATAGTGTGCGACAACAAAGACACATAGTGTGCGACAACAAAGACAAGGTGTGACATCATTGATACAGTGTGTGACAGCAAAGACACGGTGTGTGACAACAAAGACAAGGTGTGACAACATTGATACATTGTGTGACAACAAAGACACATGGTGTGTGACAACAAAGACACAGTGTGTGACAACAAAGACACATGGTGTGTGACAACAAAGACACAGTGTGTGACAACAAAGACACATGGTGTGTGACAACAAAGACACAATGTGTGACAACAAAGACGAGGTGTGTGACAACAAAGACACAGTGTGTGACAACAAAGACACAGTGTGTGTGACAACATTGATACTGTGTGTGACAACAAAGACACAGTGTGTGACAACAAAGACACGGTGTGTGACAACAAAGACACGGTGTGTGACATCAAAGACACATGGTGTGTGACAACAAAGACACAGTGTGTGACAACAAAGACACAGTGTGCGACAACAAAGACACAGTGTGTGACAACAAAGACGTGGTGTGTGACAACAAAGACACGGTGTGTGACAACAAAGACACATGGTGTGTGACAATAAAGACACAGTGTGCGACAACAAAGACGTGGTGTGTGACAACAAAGACACGGTGTGTGACAACAAAGACACGGTTTCAACAAAGACACCTTGTGTGACAACAAAGACACGGTGTGACAACAAAGACACGGTGTGTGACAACAAATACAAGGTGTGTCAACATTGATACAGTGTGTGACAGCAAAGACACATGGTGTGTGACAACAAAGACAAGGTGTGACAACATTGATACAGTGTGTGACAGCAAAGACACGGTGTGTGACAACAAAGACAATGTGTGACAACATTTATACAGTGTGTGACAGCAAAGACACATGGTGTGTGACAACAAAGACACATGGTGTGTGACAACAAAGACACAGTGTGTAACAACAAAGACACAGTGTGTGACAACAAAGACACAGTGTGTGACAACAAAGACACGGTGTTGTGACAACAAAGACACATGGTGTGTGACAACAAAAACACAGTGTGTGACAACAAAGACGTGGTGTGTGACAACAAAGACACGGTGTGTAACAACAAAAACACGGTGTGTGACAACAAAGATACGGTGTGTGACAACAAAGACACGGTGTGTGACAACAAAGACACGGTGTGTGACAACAAAGACAAGGTGTGACAACATTGATACAGTGTGTGACAGCAAAGGCACATGGTTTGTGACAACAAAGACAAGGTGTGACAACATTGATACAGTGTGTGACAGCAAAGACACGGTGTGTGACAACAAAGACAAGGTGTGACAACATTGATACAGTGTGTGACAGCAAAGACACATGGTGTGTGACAACAAAGACACAGTGTGTGACAACAAAGACGTGGTGTGTGACAACAAAGACACAGTGTGTGACAACAAAGACACATTGTGTGTGACAACAAAGACACAGTGTGTGACAACAAAGACACATGGTATGTGACAACAAAGACACGGTGTGTGACAATAAATACACATGGTGTGTGACAACAAAGACACAGTGTGTGACAACAAAGACGTGGTGTGTGACAACAAAGACACGGTGTGTGACAACAAAGACACATAGTGTGCGACAACAAAGACACATAGTGTGCGACAACAAAGACAAGGTGTGACATCATTGATACAGTGTGTGACAGCAAAGACACGGTGTGTGACAACAAAGACAAGGTGTGACAACATTGATACATTGTGTGACAACAAAGACACATGGTGTGTGACAACAAAGACACAGTGTGTGACAACAAAGACACATGGTGTGTGACAACAAAGACACAGTGTGTGACAACAAAGACACATGGTGTGTGACAACAAAGACACAATGTGTGACAACAAAGACGAGGTGTGTGACAACAAAGACACGGTGTGTGACAACAAAGACACGGTGTTGTGACAACAAAGACACGGTGTGTGACGACAAAGACACGGTTTTGTGACAACAAAGACACGGTGTGTGACAACAAAGACAAGGTGTGACAACATTGATACAGTGTGTGACAGCAAAGACACATGGTGTGTGACAACAAAGACACAGCGCGTGACAAGAAAGACACAATGTGTGTGACAACAAAGACACAGCGCGTGACAAGAAAGTCACAATGTGTGTGACAACAAAGACACAATGTGTGTGACAACAAAGACACATGGTGTGTGACAACAAAGACACATGGTGTATGACAACAGCCGTCAGTAGAAACCACCTGAAGTGGACCCTAGTACACGCGTCCGGTCTGCTGGATCTATTTCTATAGACTAACGGTAATTGCTGGGTGATATGATCAATATCTCTGTCTATTTATATAGACCAATAGCAATCGCTAACTGATATGATCACTATCTATGTCTATTTATATAGACCAATAGCAATCGCTCGCTGATATGAACAATGCCTCTATCTATTTATATAGACCAATGGCAATCGCTGGCTGATACGATCAATCTCAGGCCGCCGCCTTGACTTCCCACAACTGGTCCAGGTATCCATGCCAGGCTGGACTGACCTGCACGCCCAAGGCATGTTTTCTGTGGTTACAATCCGCTTCGATGTGGATAGGAACATATGACTGAGGATAGGAACACATGACTGAGGATACTAACATGGCTGAGGATAGGAACATATGGCTGAGGATAGGAACACATGACTGAGGATACTAACATATGGCTGAGGATAGGAACACATGACTGAGGATACTAACATATGGCTGAGGATAGGAACACATGACTGAGGATACTAACATATGGCTGAGGATAGGAACACATGACTGAGGATACTAACATGGCTGAGGATAACAGCATATGGCTGAGGATAGGAACACATGACTGAGGATACTAACATGGCTGAGGATAGGAACACATGACTGAGGATACTAACATATGGCTGAGGATAGGAACACATGACTGAGGATACTAACATATGGCTGAGGATAGGAACACATGACTGAGGATACTAACATGGCTGAGGATAGGAACACATGACTGAGGATACTAACATATGGCTGAGGATAGGAACACATGACTGAGGATACTAACATGGCTGAGGATAGGAACACATGACTGAGGATACTAACATATGGCTGAGGATAGGAACACATGACTGAGGATACTAACATATGGCTGAGGATAGGAACACATGACTGAGGATACTAACATATGGCTGAGGATAGGAACACATGACTGGGGATACTAACATATGACTGAGGATAGGAACACATGACTGAGGATACTAACATGGCTGAGGATAGGAACATATGGCTGAGGATAGGAACACATGACTGAGGAAACTAACATATGGCTGAGGATAGGAACACATGACTGAGGATACTAACATGGCTGAGGATAGGAACACATGACTGAGGATACTAACATATGGCTGAGGATAGGAACACATGACTGAGGATACTAACATATGGCTGAGGATAGGAACACATGACTGAGGATACTAACATGGCTGAGGATAGGAACACATGACTGAGGATACTAACATATGGCTGAGGATAGGAACACATGACTGAGGATACTAACATGGCTGAGGATAGGAACACATGACTGAGGATACTAACATATGGCTGAGGATAGGAACACATGACTGAGGATACTAACATGGCTGAGGATAGGAACACATGACTGAGGATACTAACATATGGCTGAGGATAGGAACACATGACTGAGGATACGAAGATATGACTGAGGATAGGAACACATGACTGAGGATACTAACATATGGCTGAGGATAGGAACACATGACTGAGGATACGAAGATATGGCTGAGGATAGGAACACATGACTGAGGATACTAACATATGGCTGAGGATAGGAACACATGACTGAGGATACGAAGATATGGCTGAGGATAGGAACACATGACTGAGGATAGGAACATATGGCTGAGGATAGGAACATATGGCTGAGGATAGGAACACATGACTGAGGATACTAACATATGGCTGAGGATAGGAACACATGACTGAGGATACGAAGATATGACTGAGGATAGGAACACATGACTGAGGATACTAACATATGGCTGAGGATAGGAACATATGGCTGAGGATAGGACCACATGACTGAGGATAGGACCACATGACTGAGGATAGGACCACATGACTGAGGATAGGGACACATGACTGAGGATAGGGACACATGACTGAGGATAGGACCACATGACTGAGGATAGGGACACATGACTGAGGATAGGGACACATGACTGAGGATAGGAACACATGACTGAGGATAGGACCACATGACTGAGGATAGGGACACATGACTGAGGATAGGGACACATGACTGAGGATAGGGACACATGACTGAGGATACGAAGATATGACTGAGGATACGAACATATGGCTGAGGATAGGAACACATGACTGAGGATACGAAGATATGACTGAGGATACTAACATATGACTGAGGATAGGAACACATGACTGAGGATACTAACATGGCTGAGGATAGGAACACATGACTGAGGATACGAACATATGGCTAAGGATACGAACATATGGCTGAGGATAGGAACATATGGCTGAGGATAGGAACATATGGCTGAGGATACTAACATATGGCTGAGGATAGGAACATATGGCTGAGGATAGGACCACATGACTGAGGATAGGACCACATGACTGAGGATAGGGACACATGACTGAGGATAGGGACACATGACTGAGGATAGGACCACATGACTGAGGATAGGGACACATGACTGAGGATAGGAACATATGGCTGAGGATAGGAACACATGACTGAGGATAGGACCACATGACTGAGGATAGGGACACATGACTGAGGATAGGGACACATGACTGAGGATAGGAACATATTGCTGAGGATAGGAACACATGACTGAGGATAGGACCACATGACTGAGGATAGGGACACATGACTGAGGATAGGGACACATGACTGAGGATAGGGACACATGACTGAGGATACGAAGACATGACTGAGGATACGAACATATGGCTGAGGATAGGAACACATGACTGAGGATACGAAGATATGACTGAGGATAGGAACACATGACTGAGGATACTAACATGGCTGAGGATAGGAACACATGACTGAGGATACGAACATATGGCTAAGGATACGAACATATGGCTGAGGATAGGAACATATGGCTGAGGATAGGAACATATGGCTGAGGATAGGAACATATGGCTGAGGATAGGAACATATGGCTGAGGATACTAACATATGGCTGAGGATAGGAACATATGGCTGAGGATAGGAACATATGGCTGAGGATACTAACATATGGCTGAGGATAGGAACATATGGCTGAGGATAGGAACATATGGCTGAGGATACTAACATATGGCTGAGGATAGGAACATATGGCTGAGGATAGGAACATATGGCTGAGGATAGGAAAACATGACTGAGGATACGAACATATGGCTGAGAATAGGAACATATGGCTGAGGATACTAACATATGGCTGAGGATAGGAACATATGGCTGAGGATAGGAACATATGGCTGAGGATACTAACATATGGCTGAGGATAGGAACATATGGCTAAGGATACGAACATATGGCTGAGGATAGGAACATATGGCTGAGGATAGGAACATATGGCTGAGGATACTAACATATGGCTGAGGATAGGAACATATGGCTGAGGATAGGAACATATGGCTGAGGATAGGAAAACATGACTGAGGATACGAACATATGGCTGAGAATAGGAACACATGACTGTCTGAGGGGCCGGCAAGCAAGCTTGCGAACCTCTCCGCCAACTCGGCTCCCAGTCGTAAATAGTTCTGTTAGTTTCATATACTGCTCGTAGAAAAACTAAGAAGTATAAACGGACTGACCCAACTGAAATAATTAACAGCGAAAATGGAGAACCAATAAGTGAACAAAAACACATCCTAATAAGATGGAAGCAGTATTTCGAACAACTTCTCAACATCCCATCAGATGTCACAGGAATTCAAGAGACCTACACAGATGTCACCGAGGAACTAGAACCAGACATACTAAAAGAAGAAATTATAGAAGCCATCAGATTAGCCCCATTGAACAAATCACCAGGACAGGATGAAATACCAAATGAACTAATTAAAGCAGCAAGGGAAGTAGGAACAGCTTGGCTACATAGACTATTCAACCATGTTTGGGTAGAACAACAGACACCACGAGACTGGGGAAACGCCATAATTATCCCAATTTGGAAAAACAAAGGCAGCAAAAGAGATTGCACACAATACAGAGGCATTTCACTGTTGAGTCATACTGGGAAAATATTTTGCAAAATTCTTGAAAAAAGATTACGAACTACTTTAGAACCCCAGCTAAGCGAAACGCAGCTTGGATTTAGGAAAAACAAAGGATGCACAGACGCCATTTTTGCTCTTAGACAACTTATAGAAAAATCAATTGAATTCAATGAAACACTCTACTTAGCCTTTGTTGACCAAGAAAAGGCATTTGATAGGGTAGATAGAAACAAGCTGTGGGAAATCCTTAAACAATATGGAGTGAGCACACATCTAACAAACCTATGTAGAAGTTTATACGACAACAGTGAATGCATAGTGAGAGCAACTGGAGGACACTCAGAACCCTTCACAATAAGATCTGGAGTACGACAAGGTTGTGTCCTGTCCCCTCTCTTGTTCATAACATATATAGACAACTTATGTAAAGAAACCAGCCAAGCAGAGACAGCAAGAATACCGCATGACGAGAACACAGAAGAAGAACCATCTGCAAATCTAACCATTAGAGAACTCCTGTTTGCGGACGACCAAGCACTAATAGCAAAATCAGAAGCTGAATTACAAGACCACATGAATAGTCTAAACGAAATGTGTAGGGAACATAACATGAAAATTAGCACAAGCAAAACAGAGGTAATGACTATAACTAAAGAAGAACAAACAGCAACAATTCACCTAAACGAACATCCCTTGAAACAAGTAAAGAGCTTCAAGTACCTAGGAAGTATAATATCATCAAATGGCAGATCAGAAGACGAGATCGAAAATAGGTGCAATAAGGCAAATCAACTCATTGGACAAATGGCACCAATACTAAAGAACAAACATGTATCAATAACTACTAAGAAAGCACTTTACAACACAATCTTCCTACCAACTCTGTGCTACCAGTGCCAAACCTGGACAATGACAGAAAGGGAGAAAAGAAAAATCACAACAACAGAAATGAGGTTCCTGAGAAGAATACTCAACGTATCAAGAAGAGATAGGATCAGAAATGAAGAAATCAGGACTAAAGTGGGGGTTAAAGCTGCTCTAGATTTTATTAGAGAGCAGCAAGTCAAATGGTTTGGCCATGCAAGTAGGCTACCAGTCAACAGCATGCCACAACAGGCAATGACGTACAGACCAGATGGAAACAGAGGAAGAGGCCGACCACGTAAACGCTGGACGGAGGGAATAACAGAGTCCATGGGAATGTCGATATACGAAGCCCATAACCGGGCACTCTCACGAAGTTTATACTTCACCTCGACACCGCAAGGTACAAGAGGAACATGATGAGAGAGAGAGAGAGAGAGAGAGTTTCATATCCCACACAGCACGTCGCATTCAACCCAAGCATGTATTTAATTGGCTGTTTGTGTTTTTCTAGGCAATTTTATTACATTCAGTAGTTTGCCCTGTGCTTTCTAAACGGACCCTCATACCATTGTAAAAATCGACGCACAGCGGTCAGCTCTTAAATGGAATTCAGCTGACCCCGAACCCGCTGGTTAGGGATTGTAAAACTGTGTTACCAGTCCTAAACCACAGACCGTAAACATGGTATGATTTAAAACTACAGGGTCGAGCAAATGTATGCTATCTATAGATCTCACACAAAACCCAGATGATAATAGTTCCCAAGCATGCGACATTTCCAACAAAGTAATAGTCACCTCTTGCTGTGACGCCCGTGTTATTCGCACCAGAGATCGCATTCACAGCTTGCGCTTTTCCCCCCGTCTCGACATTTGGGCATTCCTTGTTACTGCCTGCAGCCTACTTGTGTAAGCAAGAAACGATAGGCCTATATCTAGATCATTATTCCGACTACGTCATGAGACACGCTAGGCTGCTTATGCACAGCAGTCAAGCACGATATTCCCGTGTTATCTCTTCTACCTAGGGATTTCCACTCAATGTGCACATGTAGTGTTAATTTTCAAACGTATCCCAGAATCACATAGGTGGGGTTTTTATGTAATATTATGCTATTATATCCTGTTTGGGGCCCTAAATATTGTTCCTTAATCAGGATGTCGGCAGGGTGGGAAATAACGGACCTGCGGCGTATTAACTTGGATTCACTATTTCAGGTGAGTTTTTCCGCGATCTTCGTTGCCACCTGTTCCTTGTGGTAACACTGGCATTCAGGTGCTGACGTGTACACTATTTCTTGGAGGCCTCGTGTGTGTAGCTAGAGTGTTGGACATGTTGCTTTCTGGTCAAATCTAACGCTACTGCTGTTTATGTTAGGGTGTCAGTTCTTGTGGCAGTCCAGTTGGTAGATCTTCGAGCTCCCAGTGCAGGATTTGAACCCGGCAACGACGTCGTTGTGGTTGATTGAATAAGTAAGTACTCCACTATATTCAGAAGGGAATTAGAGCAAGTGGTGATATAACTTGTGGGGTCAGCAGACACCGTGTGGAGTCACAGTAGACAGATAGTGGAGTCAGTAGACACATGGTAGAGTCAGTAGACACATGGTAGAGTCAGTAGGCTGGAGGTAGAGTCACTAGGCTGGAGGTAGAGTCAGTAGGCTGGAGGTAGAGTCAGTAGGCTGGAGGTAGAGTCAGTAGGCTGGAGGTAGAGTCAGTAGGCTGGAGGTAGAGTCAGTAGGCTGGAGGTAGAGTCAGTGGGCTGGAGGTAGAGTCAGTAGGCTGGAGGTAGAGTCAGTAAGCTGGAGGTAGAGTCAGTAGGCTGGAGGTAGAGTCAGTAGGCTGGAGGTAGAGTCAGTAGGCTGGAGGTAGAGTCAGTAGGCTGGAGGTAGAGTCAGTAGGCTGGAGGTAGAGTCAGTAGGCTGGAGGTAGCGTCCATCACTGACCAATATAGCACTGCTGGAGTCCATCACTGACCAATATAGCACTGCTGGAGTCCACCACTGCTAGTTTATGTGGCAATATAGCACTGCTGGAGTCCACCACTGCTAGTTTATGTGGCAATATAGCACTGCTGGAGTCCACCACTGCTAGTTTATGTGGCAATATAGCACTGCTGGAGTCCACCACTGCTAGTTTATGTGGCAATATAGCACTGCTGGAGTCCACCACTGCTAGTTTATGTGGCAATATAGCACTGCTGGAGTCCACCACTGCTAGTTTATGTGGCAATATAGCACTGCTGGAGTCCACCACTGCTAGTTTATGTGGCAATATAGCACTGCTGGAGTCCACAACTGCTAGTTTATATGGCAATATAACACTGCTGGAGTCCACCACTGATCACTCGCCAACTATCGTGTTTTGGGCAATCCCTGCCAGTGTTTATGTGTGTCTTCTTCTTCTTCTTCTTCTTCTTCTTCTTCTTCTTCTTCTTCTTCTTCTTCTTCTTCTTCTTCTTCTTCTTCTGCTTCTTCTCCTCCTCCTCCTCCCCCTCGTCCACTTCCTCCTCCACCTTCTTCTTCTTCTTCTCCTCCTCCTCCACTTCCTCCTCCTCCACCTTCTTCTTCTTCTGCTTCTTCTTCTTCTTCCGCTTCTCCTACTTCTTCTTCTTCTGCTGCCAAGTCTGGAGCACACATGGGCGACTACTACTCTCCAGTCGTGCCTTGGTGCCTGTTATGTTGATGTAGGTGGTGTTATGTGTTGCCCAGAGCGGCCCTTCTTCCACATACACATGTCTCAGGCTTCCTCTGCTTCTCTCTGGTTAGAGATGTTCTAACACCTGTACTGTTGAGTGATGTAACACATGTACTGTTGAGTGATGTAACACCTGTACTGTTGAGTGATGTAACACCTACATTGTTGAATGATGTAACACCTGTATTGTTGAGTGATGTAACACCTGCATTATTGTGTGATGTTCAAACACCACTATTGGTGTGTGATGTAACACATGTATTGGGGAGCGATATAACACCTGTATTGTAGAGTGATGTAACACCAGTATTGTAGAGTAATGTAACACCAGTATTGTAGAGTAATGTAACACCTGTATTGTTGAGTGATGTAACACCCGTAATGTTGAGTGATTATGTAACACCTACGTTGGTGTCTGTTATGCGTGTAATTACGCAGAATAACGCAATGTTAGGGTAGCGGGGTAGGGGTACTCCCTATCAAAGGAGAAGTAAGGTGCCTCCTTCCCTCCGCTAGCTTACGGGACACCTTTGGGCAAGGTGGAGTACCCGTTTAGCCCCCCCCCCCCCAACAGGGTAACGTCAAGCCATGGGAGCAGGTGGTGGATTGGATTTGGGAGCAGCCGACAGATAGTTGTTGGTTATGGTTTCAAGTCAGTGACGGTGGGCAGAGGATCTCTCAATAGAGACAATGGCTACGGTCATCTGATCATTATGGTCACTGCCAGGAAGGAAGAATGGTAGACGTCCCTCCTTATTGATTCCCGGGCAGAGGAGGCTCGTCAGCCTTGGTTGGTATCTCTTCTAAGAGAGTGTCGCTTGTCGTCCCTGGGAGAAAAGTGGAATCAACAAGCACACCTATTAATTACCCTTGTCTAGGGTTTCCTCAGGTGGTGGGCCTATTGCCGGACCTTTGTCTACAGACCCCCTTTTAGTCTTTTTATCCACTAGCTCTCTATCTCTTACCCCATTACCATACCCCTCTTCACTTTCCTCCAGCGCATACCCACACAACAATGTCTTCTAATAAATATTGAATTAATTTATTAGATAAAATGTCTCAGGTGTGTGTGTGGAGTGTAAGTGCAAAGACATATGTGTTGTATTCTATCGTGTAGTGAGACAAGAGCGACAATCACAGATCTACATCAAAAGTCGCATCATATAACGGTCAGATTGTCTCACAACAGCACAGATTTGGAAGGTGCTCACCCGGTAAAATGTCTCTCTGAATGATGTTGCTGTCGTTACCATATCTCCTTGAAAATCGTTTTCACTTGAAATAAACAGTATGTTCACCACAGTGTTTTATTTTTCGGTAACGTCTTTCAGGTTTATATATTCCATTTAAAAAAAATGAAAGTTATTATCTTCATGTACTATCCACACATCGGAGATTTGACGGTACTATCATCTCTGAGTGAATTAGTAGTCACCACAATGTCTATTATATCACCGACACACTGCGTTTAGGAATCCCCAGAATGTTCTGTTACTAATAACAAGTGATCTGGCATGACAGCCTCTTCATTTTTAAGACAGTTCATAGGCACAATATTGAGCTTCAGATTTTGGTTTCTTTTGAATATATGCTGCTGTCAGTCTTTTATCCTGACTGCCTTATATGTGTCCGTTATTTCTATAACTGGCTGACCTGTATAGGTGATATATGCCTTCACTCTTGCCGATAGTTCTCACTGCATCTGACTATGGTCATTTCTTTCTAGTCATGAGTGTTGCTATTGTGGTTTTCAAGGGAACCTGTCAAAAAGACAATACCTGGTGAGATCAACCTAACTCAGACTCATTAGAGGTGAGAGTAGGCTTAGGGCCATTATCAGTGCTAACTTCTATATATTCAGAGAACTGATCTCTGTGACATATGACATAAGAGTTCTACACCTAACGTAAGACTATGTCACAGAAGAGAAAGTCATAGGGAGGTATAGAAATCCCAGTAACCACTTATAATATAATCTCCTATCATAGACCTATCATTATCTCTCCCTCGTACGGCCTATTTTCCATTATTAAGTACTAATACTATCGAGTGCACTGACCCTGGCTCAACCCGCTAAGTTACGTCTCAGCTAACGGCGGTCGACACTCTATATTACGTTTACACACGAAAGTTCCCTATGCTAGCTTTTTATTCTAAATCGTTATATATATATATATATATATATATATATATATATATATATATATATATATATATATATATATATATATATATATATTCACCTTATTTACTAATTCCGGTCTAGAATTACACCACTTAATTCCATAAAGGAAAAGTGTGGGTCGACTTTACACAACCTAGACTTAGTGATATATATTCTATTTCGGCACTCAATCAAATCCACACCCACCTATCGTAAAGGCCAACTTCAATTCCTTATTAAAACAGTAAATTCAGTTCAAATTTATGGGCTGGACTACGTCACTTGTTTGGTTCTTAACCCTCAGGATTTGTTCTATTCCCTGGTTGTTTTGATCTCCGTACACCGTACTGATCATCGTCTGTAATAAAGACGATCCCCTGTTCCATCGTGTTTCTCCGTTTGATCAAAGGACTCTGTTCACCGTATTTCCACCCGATCCCTGTGTGATCTAGCTCCGAACTCCCCGGAGATAAACGATGTTTCTGGGTCCCGATGATTCTCCGTCAGTCCGATACTGACTCTTATCTTTGAACTTTCCCGGTAGACAATTCTTCCGTTGGGCTTCGCTTCCGTGTCCAATACGTACGGCCAGTGTTTGAAGTCACGATCGCCGTCTTTTTGAAAATTTCAGGACCGTCACATAACTGTTTCTGTCATTTAATCCATCAGGATCGTCGCCTGCCAGCCATATCATGACAGAGAGGGAACTCTAAATCTCAAACCTCCGCTGCCTTGCGGGTATACCCATATGGGAAAGGCTTCGGGGGCAAACCTTGAGGACAAATCCGGAGATGGAGTCCCTAAGGCAGTTCCATTTGTAAACAACATAGTTCTAGCAACTCCTGCGACGGCACCGATGCCAAGTTGCATTGGCTACTGCCTTTCCCTTGGTCAACATCGGCGACGTGGAGAGAGGGAACTTGCTACTGGGCAACCGCTGGTTCTCCGATTTCCATTGCCCAGGCTTGTGCCCTGAAGAGGTCACTTCAGCACCGCGTAAAGCGGTGACATAACACGGGAAGTAGCATTTGCCGGTTATAAGTCTTAATGCTCGATTGGCGTAGAGCAAGGCGCCAGGGGCTACTTCCGACGGTGGGAGAGATCATCGTATCTCACTAGACAGCTACCGCCCGCCTAAGCTGGGCAGCCCCCCAGTCAATAAGGTGTTGTCTCGCCACGGTTCATATGCTCCTGAGGGTGTGTGGAGCTTAGGGGGAAAATCCTGACACATGGACCGCAATCTATACACCTAGCAACAAGAAAAAAAAAACCGGCCCTAAGACTGGGAACATGGAACGTAAGAACCATGACCCCTGGCATCTCAGACGATCTAAACGAGATTGTGGATGCCCGCAAAACTGCAGTGATAAACAACGAACTACTAAGACTGGGGATAGACATTGTCGCCCTGCAAGAGACCAGACTCCAAGAATCTGGAAGCATCAAGGAGAGGGACTTCACTTTCTACTGGCATGGCAAGCCGTGTGGAGAGACCAGGGAGCATGGAGTTGGCTTCGCTATCAGAAAAAAGCTGCTTAATTCCATCATACCACCAAGTGATGGCACTGAAAGAATACTGAAACTCCAACTCCAGACAGAGGCAGGCCCAGTAAGTATTATAAGCGTTTACGCCCCAACACTAACTGCAGCATCAGAATCTAAAGACAAGTTCTATGACGACCTTAGCAAAGAAGTCAGTGAAACACCAGAGAAACAACATCTTTTTATCCTGGGGGATTTCAATGCCAGGGTTGGCTCTGACCATAAATCTTGGCCTTCATGTCTAGGACAGTTTGGCGTTGGGAAGATCAATGAACAACGTCTCTTGGAATTCTGCAGCCACCATAATATGTGCATGACCAACACCTTCTTTGACACGAAACCTCAACACAAGGTGTCATGGAGGCACCCCAGATCAATGAACTGGCACCAACTCGACCTGGTGCTCACTAAACGCAGCAATCTCCGCAATGTACGTCGTACTCGCAGCTATCATAGTGCTGACTGCGACACCGACCATTCACTCGTCTCCAGCAAGGTGAAGATAAAGCCCAAGAGAATCTACAGAAGCAGAACAGAAGGAAGACCACGCATTGACACCAGCGGCACCCAGAATAAAGAGAAGGTCAACAAATTCATGCAGGCTCTAGCGGATACTCTGCCTGGCCCCACAAACGGAAATTCCACCGAGAGATGGAGTTATTTTCGCGACACCATCTACAATACAGCACTATCAACATTTGGCAAGAAGCAAACTAAGTCAACCGACTGGTTTGAAGCACACTCTGAAGAGATGCTCCCAGTCCTGGAGACAAAGAGACATGTATTCTCAATGTATAAAACATCACCTTCAGAGAAAACATTGCAGGCATTGCGAACGGCCAGAAATAGAGTACAACAGATGGCAAGAAGATGTGCGAACAGGTACTGGCTACAGCTCTCTGCTCAAATTCAAACTTGTGCAGACACCGGAAATATAAGAGGAATGTACGAGGGCATCAAGCAAGCTGTCGGTCCATCAAAAAATAAGATGGCCCCTTTACGATCAACTGAGGGGGTAATCATAAACGATAGAGCTAAACAAATGAATCGCTGGGTAAAACACTACTCAGAGCTATACTCAGTGGATAATACTGTCAGTGAAGAAGCTCTGGAAGCCATCGATCAACAGTCCGCCATGCATGCCCTGGATAACGAACCATGCCTCACATAAATCAGCGAAGCACTAGACTCTCTCAAATCCGGCAAGGTACCTGGAAAAGATAGTATTCCACCTGAAATTTTAAAATGCAGCAAAGAAACAATCATCCCAGAACTGTATGCAATATTTCAGCTCTGCTGGAAAGAAAAATCAGTACCACAAGATATGAAAGACGCAAACATCGTTACCCTTTATAAAAACAAAGGCGACAGAAGTGACTGCAACAACTATCGCGGTATTTCCCTACTCAGCATTACAGGCAAGATTTTTGCCAGAGTAATCCTTAAAAGATTACACATTCTTGCTGAAAGAATCTACCCCGAATCGCAGTGCGGATTTAGACCCAAAAGATCCACCATCGATATGATTTTCTCACTCCGGCAGCTCCAAGAGAAGTGCAGAGAACAGAGGAAGGCATTATATATTGCCTTCATTGACCTCACAAAGGTATTTGACCTCGTGAGCAGAAGCGGCCTTTTTAAGGTCCTTGAAAAGGTTGGATGTCCACCCACCCTTCTTAGTCTCGTGAAATCATTTCACGAAAACATGCAGGGGACCATTTTATTTGACGGCTCAACATCACAGTCATTCAGCATCAGCAGCGGAGTAAAGCAGGGCTGCGTGCTTGCTCTTACACTCTTTGGTATCTTTTTCGGCGTTCTCTTAAGACAGACATTTGGGACTGACACTGAAGGCTAATACCTCCACACAAGATCTGATGGCAAACTTTTCAACCCATCAAGACTCAAGGCAAAGACCAAAATAAGGTCAAGATGCGTAAGATAACTACTTTTTGCAGATGATGCAGCACTGATGTCAGAGTCCACAGTACGGCAGTGATGCAGTGACATCGTTACGCCGCCAGGTGACTCAGTCCCTAGCAGGGATGAAGGAACTTCGTTACGCCGCCAGGCGAATGGTAGTCACCTGCCTGCGAAGTTGCCGGCTGGCGAGACGGCCAGCGGTCACACCAAGGACGCACGCATGTCTCGTGAAGCCACCTCAGGTGAGGAGGCGAGTTCCAAACGATAGGCAGACAGCTCTGGGACGTGGACTGAACAGGACGCATGTTGCGAGAAAGGTTTCTGTGGCCGGATGTCGAGTGCCTGGACATCTTGAGAGTCAGACTGTGTGCTGTGTCGTGAAATACTGAGAGTTAATGATTCCCAGATGGACGACTGCATACATCGACTGCCCACGTAGGAGAAGGGTTAAAAAAAAACCAGGCAGGTGAACGGTTAATTCCCGAGTTAATGAAACAGAAGGATAACCACAAAGGATTGACCAGCGCATGTGTATGTAGGTCAAGTCGGGAGAGTCGACTACAACACAGGTAACTGTCGAGTGGAAAATTTGGTTAGCGACCAAGAGAGACAGCATCATGGACCAGTCTATTGCGTTCTGGAGGTAGGGATATACGGAAAAGCCCCAGATCTGGAATTTTCCACAAATTAGGACAATGAAGTCTGAATTTGCTTTGTCCAGCAATGTCAAGGACGATGGGACAAAGATGATCTAAAGAGAGTGGCCACTTCTTTGTGTCAGTTGAGTGTGTGATTCCCAACTGGACGAGAAGATAGAATTATGTGTCCTGTAATGAAAAGAAATATCCTCCCTTATAATGGGATAAAGTGCTTGGCTGCGGATTAATTTCGATTCGTGGATCTACATTAATTCTATAAAGGAACATAGATGCCTAAATAAGGTATAAAGATATTAGATATAGTTTAGGATATGAATATAGATGTGCGTGAATAGCATTTATCATTGCTTTCTATTAATAGGAATAGTAGAGACGATTAGGTGAATCTTCTATCCTATGTCAGAGTGGGTTTTTTCGGAAGCCTTTTCATTTCGGCTGGAGGAAAAGACACTCACATAGGAGAGAAGAGGAAGCAGACACAGATCTCATTATTAAATGTATATCACACAGGTTTCCATACCAGTGCGGGACTTATCAACTAAGAGATTACACAGAGGGCTGTGGTCAAGATCACCCAGTGTTGATAACCCACGAGAAAGCACTTTAAAGTCATAACGCACGACACTTGTGCATAAGAAAGGAAGGAAAAGAAGTGTCATCTTAATAAGTCAGGAGGACAGAGAATGGAAAATAGAGATCATACAAACTAAAGGAAAAAGACCCAAATTACTCAGTATCAAAGAGTTGCAAGGTGCATACAAAGTGCCTATATCAATTAAGTGTAGAACTTTTACAGGACAAAAATAGAGAACAATAGAAACTCGATGTGTTTTCCAAGATGGAATTAAGAACGCTATAAGATAATAAAGAACATTCTGTGCGCTGACCGCATATGGTGATCGGGTTAAATACATTCATACAGTGGTGAACATTTTTTCATTACAAAAAACGGATATATCTACCGACTCAAGCAGACGGAGCTGTCAGGGTGAGACCGTTCTGTATCTATGTCATGTCCTGTACTCTAGCTGAGAGAAGAGACGAGAGAAACCACGGAGACTATCTATCAACATCTTATCTGGCAGCCACACTAGAAGAACATACAAACTACATAGACAATATCCACCCATACACCAGACATAGTTTTAAATTAAATCTTTTATTTAATGTGGAAAAGAACTGTTGTCGAAGTATGTGTTGAGAGAATAATAGAGAGAGAGTGAAAGAAAGAGATATATGGAAGGGAAGACAGAAGAGAGGAGTGTAGACGAAAAGTCAGTCAATAATCCCAACAGATAATCAGTTTAAAGATGTGCATGTTGATCCCACTCTCTTCTCGGGGAAACAACATCACATGCTGTATGGTGGATGTAAGTGTATTGAAGTATCCAGTATATATTGTTGTGATCATTGTACTGTATTTGATCTGTAATTAAATCCGTTGAACGTTGTGTCGTTGAGTCTTGAGTTAAATCACGTTGTACTTGTACTGTCCCACATGTGTTAGGTAGCGAGCCAGGTGTAAGACCCTGACATGTGTGGACGTGGGGGCAATCGTCCAGCTTTAAAATGAACGTATTTATGTGATAAATGTTTAGAACTAGAGGTTGTGAACTTAGAATTTTTGTTAAAATTGTTTGTACATGTAAAAGTGATCATGGAAGGCTCATCTTGAATTATTGCTACATTGTTTAAACATGGAGACTAGTTGTAAACGTACAGTGCATTCATATTGTTTAATCGTGTAAACGTGTAAAACATTCGTGATTGTCAAATTTTTGTCACCGTTTTGACCTTGTCGACATTGTGATCTTGTCGCCATTGTGACCTTGTCGCCATCTTGTAAACTTGATGTCTGTGTCCTTACTGAATGTCATCTTGATGTAAGTGATGTGTCATCAATGTTATAGCGTGTGGAGATACATTTAGATTGTCTTTGTGAGTTGAGTTTGTGGAAAGCAGAAAGGTTTTGAGAGAAAGTGGCTTGTGTTGAAAAAAAAAAAAAAAAACAAATTGTTGACAGACAAACCTACGACATACAATTATACTCAACGCCATACAAACCTACTCAATACTTAGTGACAAGCAGGCACACACCAACAAATAGACGCTAATTTATTTCCTCCAAATCAAAGCAGGTTTTTTCCGTACCATCCGAAACCGTGCGCGTAGAGGTCATTTGTGATTCGAAGTGACGACCCTACAGTTTCCTAGCCCGATTTCCAACCATTCTTCACCGCATCCAGGGCACTTGAGTATATTTTTCTTTCCATTTACTTTAAGGATGCAATTTTAGGCACAGATTGCATAAAGGAAAATTGTAAATTGTTTATTGTACTAACCACTTATAACTAGTATTACATTGACATTTTTCATCATGTCTTCATTATTTGATTTCATTGATATGGGGTTAAAGTTGAAGTTAACAGGTGATGAGTTAACAAAATGGAGTGAGAACAAATACGATGAATACCTACTAGTACAGGAGAAAGCTAATGAACGCGATGAATGAGCAGCTGAAAGGGCGGCCAAGCAATTAGAGGCAGAAACAGCCTTAAAGCAAGCTGAGATAGATAGTGAACTCAAGAAAGCAGAAATAGCAGCTCAGAGTAAGAGAGAAGAACTGGAGTTGCAATTAAAAATAAAACAACTCGATACTGAGACTGCTATCAATAAAGAGTATAAGAAATCTGAGAGATTGGAGAAAGAAAACCAGTACAAGAAATATCAGGGTATTGTACGTAATTATACCTCGGGTGACTGCATTGCAGCCTTTACCCAAAATTTTGAAACTTTAATGGAACATTACCAAGTTCCACTGTCGGAATGGAATATTGTGTATATGAGGAGTTTATCAGGGGAACCTCTTAAAGTCATTGAGACTATTCCCAAAGACCTCAGAAAAGACTACCATTATCTTAAATCAAAGATAATGGCACATTTTATGTTAGATGAAGCAGGTTACAGAGAACAGTTCAGCAAGTTGAGCCCAAAACCGACTCAAACGTTCTCTGACTACCTCTGCTTAGTCCGAGATATATTCACCAAATGGACTTCAGCAGCCAAAATTGACAGAAATTATGATAGATTAGAAGATCTAATCATCAGAGACAAAATCATTACATCCATTCCACCAAAATTTTCCAAATTTTTGCAGGTGAATGAAAGCACTAGTATAGATGAGATTGATAGACGAGGTACGGCGTATTACACCGCCAACAAACACTGTTTTGTGACTGAATCTACGGACATTGATTTTGTAGCTGCGGCAAATTTTGACAAACCCTATAGTAGGCAGAAACCTCATAGGCCTACCTCTGAGAAATTTAAGCACTGTATTCATTGTAAAGTTTCACATCAACAGAATGAAATGTGCGATAAAAACCCAAAATATGATATTTATCTACGAGATATGATAAACAGACGAGATCATGAGCGTAGATCTTTCAGGTCTGTGCGTAAATGTTATCTTTGTAAAGCGCATGGACACCATCGCAAGGATTGTAAAGGTAGACAAATGATCAACGAGGCAAATGCCGCCTTGTCAAACAGTTCAGAGTCAGAAGAAGAAGAATCAGAGAAACATCCTGTGAACTCAGCACAGACTTTTGACATGTATAACACTTTATGTACTGTTTGTAACACCTTCTATGAAGATGGTATTTTAACGTGTGGTCACGCCATCCCTATTGCCAATGAAGAAGCTAATTTGGTAGTAGATTCAAAAGGCAAGATAATCGTCCATCACGGATATGTAAACGGCAAGTCTGCTACAGTTCTTCGAGATACCGGCAGTTCACGTATTGGCCTTAAGAGAACGTTCATAATGCCTACAGACTATACAGGCAGTCACGTAACATGCAGAACATTCTCAGGCAATATTGAGAGATACCCGTTAGCATGGGCATATATTCAAACACCTTTCCTCACTGGGAAAGTAAAGTGCGCTGCGTTAACAAGCCCAGTGTGTGATGTAATAATTGGAAATTTGCCAGAGGTGAATGATAAACCTCATGACATAACATCTGTGTGTATTGATGATAACATAACATCACCATCCAATGTCATCATTGATAATGTCACACCACCTATTGAATGTATGGTAGCTAATGTAGCACTAAGTTCTCATCATATCATTGATAACATTGTTTCATCACCATCTGACATCATTGATTGTGTGAACGCAGTAACCAGATCTACTGCTAGAGTGCAAGATGAAAGTAATCAAACTGAGGCTATTCAGTCACTTAGCCCAGTATCACTACCTACTAACACCATGAAGGAAACTTTTGTAACAGCTCAAAAGGCTGACCCTTCATTGGTAAAATATTTTAATCTGATCGGCCAAAAGCCAAAGGTAACCAAGAATGCAAAATGGCATTTTGCTTTGAAAAATGATATCCTCACCAGGTATTATACCAGAGGTGACAACACCACAGAGCAAACTGTTTTGCCAATTAGTTATTGTAAGCAAGCCTTACATCTTGCCCACGATATACCTCTTGCAGGGCATATGGCATATGTTAAGACCAGATCTAGATTATTAACACAGTTTCATTGGCCCAAATTTTGCAATGACATTAAAGAATATTGCAGAAGTTGTGACACCTGCCAGAAACTGATAAAAAAAAAAGGTAAACACCCACAGGCAAAGTTGCAAGTCACTGACTTAGCCAGTCGACCTTTTGAAAAACTATCTGTTGACATAGTGGGCCCTCTCAATCATACAACAACTAAAGGGAATAAATATATTCTAACTGTCGTTGATCAATGTAGTCGCTGGCCGGAAGCTATTCCGCTAAAGAACATAACTGCCAATGATATAATGGAAGTATTCTTCCATATTTTTTCTCGGATAGGATTTCCAGTCACTATCCAATCTGATAGGGGTACTCAGTTTATCGCCGCATCTACCCAAGCTTTCACCAGAATGTTGGGAGTGAAGCAATGTTTCAATTCACCATACCATCCTCACTCAAGTGGAATCGTGGAAAAGTTTAACGGCGATCTGAAGCACATGCTTGCAAAAGTCACGCAAGAACACCCTAATAACTGGGATGTATATCTACCAGCTATTCTTTTTGCTTATTGCGAGGTACCACATTCTAGTACCGGTTTCTCTCCTTTTGAACTTATTTATGGTGCCAAACCACGTGGCCCATTGACTATTTATCACCAAATGTTAACTGAATCTACTCCAGTACTTAAACCCATATCATCATACGTATATGTTACATCATTGCGTGAAAGAATCATCAAATCATGTACGATTGCAAAGAATGCACTAAAATTATCTGGTGCTACTTATAGACAGTATGCTGACAAAGGAAACAGAACAATAACTTTGACACCTGGACAGGACGTTCTTCTTCTGTTACCTAGTGACCGACACTTATTGACTGATTCTTGGCAGGGACCTTTTAAAGTGACAAGACAGATTTCACCTGTAGACTATGAGATCCTAATAAAAAACAAACACAAAATATTTCACATAAATATGCTAAGACCATACCATAACAGAGACAACGAACAAGACGATACGACAGCTTGTACAGTGATAATAGATCACGAAGATGACGAGGTTAGTGACGAAATTCCAACACCTACATTAGACACGACAGACTGCTTGAAGGATATCAAGATCAATCCAAAGCTAACTCAAGCAGAAACAGACAGTTTAAAACACCTAATACAACAGTACAACACCATTTTCTCCAACAACCCAGGACAAACAGAATTAGTACAGCATCACATCACACTCACATCAAACACACCCATACGATGCAGACCATACACCATCCCATTACATTACAAAGAACATTTACATCAGGAGATCATCAACCTAGAAAAGAATAACATCATAAGACGATCCCAATCAGACTTCTCATCTCCCATGGTCATTGTACGCAAAAAGGACAATACAATAAGACTGTGTATCGACTATCGAAAGCTAAATGAAATAACTGTTCTAGATTTGGAGCCAATGGCAAACGCTGACGATCTTCTGACAGAACTGACAGACGCTAGGTTCTTCACGAAGATAGATATGACTAAAGGATATTATCAGATAGAAGTAGACGAACAGAGCAGACATCTGACAGCTTTTGCCACACCTTGGGGACTGTACGAATGGTGCAAACTTCCATTTGGGCTAGTCAACGCCCCAGCCACATTCGTACGTATGACACGACTTCTTCTAGTAGACATTCCTAACATAATCTGCTATATCGACGACATCTGTGTTCACACAAAGACAATGACAGAGCACATAAAGACATTAGAACTGACATTTGAACGCATCAGACAGCACGGACTGACAGTAAAGCCTTCGAAAGTAGACATGGCCTACCCTGAAATATCCTTTTTGGGATACAAAATATCCAATGGCTTTGTCACGACAGACGATAACATTGTGTCCAAGATTCTAAAACTATCACTTCCGACTACAAAGAAACAAGTCAGAAGTTTGTTAGGACTGATAAATTATTACCGCCAGTTTATTCCGGATTTTTCCGAACTAACCGAAGTATTCACTAACTTACTAACTAAAGATAAGCCGGAGAAAATTGTAAGCAATGAATGACTAAAATTAGCATTCTCTAAAGGATTAGCTTGTTTTTCTGATGATAGCTTACACAATCCCATCCTGAAATTGCCCAATCTCCATTTACCTTTCAGATTAAGAACAGATGCGAGCTCCGTCGCGATTGGGGCAGTCTTGCTGCAAGAGCACAACAACATCCTCCATCCTGTGTATTTCGTATCCAGAAAGCTGAAACCCAGAGAACGGGCGTGGTCAATACCTCAGTTGGAAGCCCTAGCTTTAGTGGTAGGTATTACAAAATTGTCTAGATTTCTTCTAGGACGCCATTTTATCGTGGAATCTGACAGCAGTCCGTTGCGATTCATAAATTCTGGGGTACCATCAAACCATATGATAGCCCGTTGGTCTTTGAAACTCCAAGACTACAGCTTCGAGGTCCGACATATTCCAGGCCGAACCAATACGATCGCCGATTTGTTGTCCCGTTGTCCGACCGACCCATTGAGCAACAAAGTCTGAGTGCAGTGTAAAATACTCAGATCAACACAGCCATCTATCAGTGAATAAGTTGTGCATTCACAAAAGCTGTGTAATGTCTACATTGTGATAGGGGTTACTCCCACAGTATATAATGTTCTTATTTTATTACTAAATGTAGTGATTGTCGTGTATAATTGTGTAGTGTGTGGTAGAAAGCGAATTTTAATTGTACATATTCTGTAACAAGAACATTGCCACATTCGCTCAAGACTTACCGTAAGCGAACTATCCATTGTGACAGTGGCATATCCGTGTGGAATCTTCCAGAGATATTTTAACATCCATGTGTGAAAGTGTGACATGAACAGTTGACAGCTACACCATTGCAGTTTAATCTAAATCCAGAAGGTTTATAAGAAAACATCCAACGCATGAACTGTAAGAACAGTATACCGTCCGTATCTACATCAAACCGGAACAGATGTGTTCTACAAGTTGTAACATCGATTACTTAGTGTTCGTGTGTACTTCCGGATTCTGTTGTAATTTAGAGTAAAACTAGCAGACGACACATGAAAGTTTAAAAAGCTATGACGATTCTAAAATCTTTAGGAATCTATAAAATTGAATACACGAATTGTGTGTTTATATATTTATGTAGTGTAATCTTAGAATCATATCTTGATTAGTGTATTCATACTAGCGACTTTTTCTCGTTAGGATGAAGAAACGTCAAGCGATGACACTAAGAAATAAAATAAGTATTGTAAATTATTATATGCCATAAATGTTTGAAATTATTCCCCTTTCTTTTAGTTGCTATTACATCCTTACACAAAGGGCCATAATTTGAAATGTATAATGTAATGTGTTATATAAAAATAGCCATGTGTTTGCCAGATTTTGAACTCATCAGGTAGGCATTTACTGGGCATGGCAAAGGGTTGCAGACATTGCAGACCAACACAAGAGTCCTGGCTAAATGAGGTCGGGGGTTTGAGTGTTTTATGTGACTTATGTAAAAGCCACATTTCGGTCTAGCTAGATGGTTTTTGTCTCAAGAACCATATTATTATTTTTTTTTCAAATGCTGCGAGGTAGATGCGTGAAGCTGGAACTACCGATCTGACTGGGTCATTAATGCAATTAAGGTAATCAGCCATCGAGATGATGAAACCTGACAGGTGTTAAAAGTTGAACACCACATGTCGTTGAATATAACTTCTATTGATTATATGTTTTCTATGGCAGATGTGTATTTTCTATGTATTATGATACCAATGTATATAAGCAACATAAGGGTTGACTCTGACAAGGGTTAATGTACTAACCCAGTATGTATATATATTAGACATGAAAGATGACGTCTTTCATGGAGTTGCCGGGGGAGCGTGTCAGAGTCCACAGTACGGCAGTGATGCAGTGACATCGTTACGCCGCCAAGTGACTCAGTCCCTAGCAGGGATGAAGGAACTTCGTTACGCCGCCAGGCGAATGGTAGTCACCTGCCTGCGAAGTTGCCGGCTGGCGAGACGGCCAGCGGTCACACCAAGGACGCACGCATGTCTCGTGAAGCCACCTCAGGTGAGGAGGCGAGTTCCAAACGATAGGCAGGCAGCTCTGGGACGTGGACTGAACAGGACACATGTTGCGAGAAAGGTTTCTGTGGCCGAATGTCGAGTGCCTGGACATCTTGAGAGTCAGACTGTGTGCTGTATGGTGGATGTAAGTGTATTGAAGTATCCAGTATATATTGTTGTGATCATCGTACTGTATATGATCTGTAATTAAATCCGTTGAACGTTGTGTCGTTGAGTCTTGAGTTAAATCACGTTGTACATGTACTGTCCCACATGTGTTAGGTAGCGAGCCAGGTGTAAGACCCTGACAACTGACTGCTCATACAGCAGAAGATCTCCAAAGGCTCATAGGTCGTTTTGCATCCTCCTGCAGAGACTTTGGGCTCACCATTAGCCTAAATAAAAGACAGGGGATGGAACAAGATGCTGGTGCGCCTCCGTCAATCAAAATTTCTAATTACGAGTTGAAGGTCATCCACGAGTTTGTGTATTTGGGGTCGACAATATCAGATAATCTTTCATTAGAGACAGAAATCGACAGACGCATTGGAAAGGTAGCCACATCATTTTCCAGGCTAGCTAAAAGAGTTTGGGAGAATAATAGACTAACAGAGCGTACAAAAGTTCAAGTATATAAAGCTTGTGTTGTTAGTACACTACGGGTCTGAATCCTGGACCCTGTACTCAAGACAGGAAAGAAAGTTGAACTCCTTCCACATGAGATGTCTGAGACGTATCCTGGGTATAACATGGAAAGACCACATAACAAACAAACATGTGCTTGAAAGAGCAGATATTACCACAGTGCACACCCTCCTCAAGCAGAGACGCCTCCGGTGGCTGGGCCACGTATCTCGAATGGAGGATGAACGTATTCCCAAAGATCTCCTATACGGAGAACTAGCCACAGGAAAGCGGCCAATCGGAAGACCCCAAATGCGATATAGGGATGTGTGTAAACAAGATATGAAAACCCTTGGAATAGATCCAGACACATGGGAAAGAGTTGCAACAGACAGATGCTCCTGGAGAAGAGATGTACAAAACGGACTGGTGCTTTTTGAGCGCAATCTGATCCAACAAACTGAGGATAAGCGACACAGGCTTAAAACGCAGTCACTTACTGCGGAACTTGCCTCATCTTACAAATGTGGAAACTGTGACAGGGATTGTCACTCTCAAATTGGACTATAGTCACCAGCGGTGCTGCCAGGTGCCTCCCCAGCGGCACAACTCTATAGTCCTACATTGGACTATACAGTCACCAGCGGTGCTGTCAGGTGCCTCCCCAGCGGCACAACTCTATAGTCCTTCAGGACTGAAAGAGGCCTACTACTATACTACTACTACATTGAAGAGTAAAGTACTACTACACTCTAGAGCAGTGTTTCCCAACGTGGGGCCCACGCCCCACAGGGGGGCAATTTTACTGTTAAGGGGGGCAATTCGAAAGTGGAAGAAATCGGCTGAATATAACAAAACGGGGAGACTTGATTGAGACTGAAGTTAACTAAATTGGAACCTGACATAAGATCTCTTTGCAGCAAGCATCAAGCGCAAGGATCTCACTAAATTTAAATAATAAATAATTACTAATAATTAAAATAATATAGAAAAATCTTTCATTAAAATTATTTTGTACTTGAATTTCAGTTCTCCATTATATGTTTTGAAAATTTACTTACTGTGTTTGCTCAATAATTACCTAGTGATTTCTTCCTAAAACCTATCATTCAAGTTTCTTTAGTGAACATTTAAATTTTTGAATATTAAAAATAATGTATATGTTGAGGGGGGGGGCATGGGGCGGGGGAGGGGGGCAATATGAATTTTAGAAAGGCTTAAGTGGGGCATGGTACAAAAAAGGTTGGGAAACACTGCTCTAGAGTAAAAGAGGAAAGATTGAATAACACTCTATGCCTCCTTTACTCCCCGGGGTATAAGAGGAACAGCTAAATAACCCCACCCGAGGATAGAAGAGTAAGAGCTAAATAAAACAGTGTGGTATTTCTTCACCCGAGGATAGAAGAGGACAGACTTAACAAGAGAGTGAGGTACCTCTACACCCAGTGTGTAAAAGGAAAAATATTTATGCCTCATCAGCAAACGGAGACTTCAGTGCACCGTAACTTCCGGCATTTCCCTCCTCCCTGGTCTCCCTGGCGAATCATTCCGGCCTTTGTACGTTCTCGACATTCTAGATCCGCCATGACTCCCATGTGTCACTCTCCATCCATTCCATTCGCTCGGGTATCAAGTAATTGTTTCCCCCAGGTCGAAAAACCCCGCAGGCTGCCGGTGGCACCAAGCTATCAGATTGCTTCGTTCCAGCAATTCGTCGTGGGCGTGTACCCTCGCTTTTTCAGGGTGGAGACACAATGAACATTCCACTGTAACACAATAAACAGTTACATTGTGCTCTTGCCAACAACGGCCAGTGCTAATTAACATGTGCTGCCTCGTGCAAAAACGGTGGCAGAGCATATTACACAAGTTTTGATGAAACCACGCAGATAAGTATCGTCTCTGGAATGTCATTTTGCTGCAATGAATCTCCAACACTCACTCTGGCGATACACTGTGGCATTCTGCAGTTCGTCCATCTCTTGTTTGTATCACTTGTGCTCCTGCCTTCAACCTTTTTACTCTCAGATAGATTGCTTTAAATAATAATTAAATTAGTATGTTTTAATGCGACTTAAATGTGTCCCTAACTGCCATCAATAAGAGCACTCGCTCTTAAACTTCCACAAGGGGGGGGGGGGGGGGGGGGTAATTGAATCATTTCCTACATCGGTCAGCGGGACTTAATAGTTTACTTCTCGTTCAGAAAGCAATGGCAAACTACATATCGTAAGGTTGCCTAGTAAATCAAACTAGGGTTGGGGTTGATTGCCACGTTCTGCAAATGGCACGCTACATTTGTGTATGTAAGCCCATCACACGTCATCTGGCGCCTGGCTTCTCTGGGACCCTACATAGATTTGTGTAAGTCCATCAGATTACTTATGGTGCCTGGTTCTCTGTGATCCTACATAGATTTGTGTAAGTCCATCAGATTACTTATGGTGCCTGGTTCTCTGTGATCCTACATAGATTTGTGTAAGTCCACCAGATAACTTTCGGTTCTCTGGGACCATAAATAGATTTGTTTTGTCCCGGAGATGAGACCTATTCTGTGTGTTCACCTTTCTGGATACCCCAGTCAGCTTCTCCTCTTGGATCTCAGCCAGATTCCAAGGTCAGTGAATCCAGCAAAAGCAGCAGATAGCTTCAGGTCCAGAACATCTCCAGGTCAATGATCCACTAACAGCAGCAGATAGCTTCAGACACAGAACATCCCCGGGTCAATGATCCAACGGATAGCTTCAGGCACAGAACATCCCCAGGTCAATGATCCAGCAGATAGCTTCAGGCACAGAACATCCCCAGGTCAATGAATCCAGCATCAGCAGCAGATAGCTTCAGGCATAGAAAATTACCAATCAGTTATCGGTTATCAGTTGGGGTATCTTCATTGCACTCCGGACAGGTCCATAAGTGCTTAGATCCTCCCGCCAGCATATGCATCAGCGTCCGGTGGCTAATAGTGCCAGTTCTGTGTTGGTTGACGAGGCACCTCGTTTTCCCGATGTACCTCTCGCGAATGGCCGTGCGGATTCTTACTCCCAAGTCTTTCATCCTGGACAGCGATGTGGATTCACTGACGTCAAATTCCTCTGTTTTCGCCATATCTTTAAACAATATAAAATGACATAAAGTAGTGCAGCTTTACATAACAGAATTAAGACACATACAGAACGTTGCGGCGATTAGCCTTCATCAGCAAACAAACACATTCAAACACAACATACAGTCAAGGAGATCTCCTGTGACTACATCAGAAGGTGACGACAGGACGAGAAGAACAAAATGATGAACAAATGAAAGTAATGAAGGAAAAATTAGAATTGAAAAAAAATGTTTATACTCACCTCACAGTTCCAATCTGTAAGCAACTGAGAAAATCTCCGATGTATTCTTGTTATACCCGGTGATAGGTGTTACGGTTCAGTGAGCACATTGAAAGAAGGGGGGCGGAGGCAGGAGGGCAGGAAGGTAACTAGTCTGGTAGGGGTATCTGAGCAATCTCAGTGGATGTGCTAACGAAGCATGGGGGAAAGGGGGGGGGGGCACAAGCATGATGGTGGTACTAACCAAAACCCCATTATGTACTCATATATGTTATTATGAGGCGAGTCCTAAAGTCTGGGTGGACTGATATGCGTGATCGCACATACATACATATACACCGCTCAACAGACATAATGCTAGTGTATATGGGCAGTGCAAGGTATATATTGCTTTACCGCAGTTCCACCAAATTTTAGCCATATCTTTAAGGACGTTAATAACATCGGCACGATCCATGGGCTGGCCAACTACAGGGGGTGCAGTGCCAGCCAGTTTATCAGCTTGTTCATTCCCCACATGACACATCGAATGAGGGATGGTCTAAACATACGAGTATTGCTATGTCGTGTTACATTATTGTACTTATTGCTGTGATGTCTTCAAGTTTGTTTTTTTTTCATTGTGTTTGTTGCAGTAATCGACAGGGACAACACCACATCTGCCCACTTGGTGAGTGACAACACGCACAGACCTGTCATTTGGTGGGAGACAACACGTCGAGATCTGCCCGCTTGGTGAGAGGCAACACCACATCTGCCCACTTGGTGTGGGGCAACACCACATCTGCCCACTTAGACAAGAGAACCCTCGTGAGTGATTTCTCCAGAAATGCCACGTCAGAAGCAGACTGCTACATTAGCCTCCACAAGCGACCCGCCTAGCCAGGGGACGCTCATTCCTGCACCACCACTGTGCTTTAGCGACACTGCCAGCAAACTGGAGGACCTGGTCAAAGAGCATCCTCCACACTGGTTTGTTACTACATGTTACATTCTCTCTGTTATTAACACGTTCAGGTGACAATAGGTATGTGCGACTGTTGTGAGAAAGACTGTGTGTCTCCCAACGGCCCGATAGTAATCTTGCCCAGCAAAACAAATCTCAGAGACCAGCTTGTTCACAGTCGCCTCCCCACAGTTCGTTCTTCTGTGGGCACATGTAAATGTCATCGGAAGACATTCTTGACATGCTCACACGTTATTCAGGTACGAAAGATCACATTTCCCTTAGGCACATTTTCATTTCAAGACTCGTTTGCATGCACATCCCCCAATCTAATGTATGTTATTATTTGCCTAAGATGTAACATGAAATATATTGGACAGACAGGTGGGGTCTTTGCACAACACTCAGACACATCTATTTCTAACCATTGCAATTCACCCGATCATAATGGTGTCCACTACATGTGTGTCACAACATTAAGGTCACGTGTCTAAGGTTAATTAGACTTACAATCGAGAGACACTTAATCAACACGTTGGGATGCATCCATCCAGCTGGAATCAATACTGTTATAGATTCCGCTGTTTAACTGTGCTGACTCCCCTATATATATTCATGTCTGTTTCCACATTTGTGTCTTCACATTTTCTTATCTGGCACCTTAACACTGGAACTCCTGCCTTGACTTCCTGCGCACGGAGGAGTCGCAATGGCCTGTTAACCTTCGATACCCACGCCCCCCCCCCCCACCCCCACCCATATTTTAGTCTTATCTTTATTTTCTAATTTTATTTTGTTTAGATCTGTTTGTCTGTTTGTGATGTACTAAAGAAGATCATAGGGACGAAACGTCGGATTCGTTGTGTTGTCGTTTAGCTTATTTTGACATTTTTCTTTACTATAATTTAGTATTATTGTTATTGTTATTTTCCCCACGGTGATTTCTGTAAACCGGATTTAAGATGGCTGCAAGGTATGTACACTGTGTGACATCTCTGTTTCTGGCAGCAGTCACACATACCAAGCTGTTGTCATCCTACAGTGCCATACCCTGCTGCAGCCTTTGTTTCTCATTATCTATTAACACGTTGTTCACATCGTGTGTCCCAGTCCATCTTTACCTTCTCAGGAAGTGTTGCATGCCGTTCATTCCTCTCAACTATCTGTGTCAGACACGTCACTTGATGCCGTCTGTTGTTGTCGCTGGCTAGTTGACATCAAGAGATCTTTCTATCTGTGTATGTGTGTGTGTGTCTGTATGTGTGTCTGTGTGTGTGTGTGACGCGCGTGGCTCTCTTGTTTATTTACGTGCGTGTTTGTGTATTTGTGTGTGTGTCGCTCTCTCGTTAGTTTACATACCATAAATCCTTGTGTGTGTGTGTGTTTGTATGTCTATTTGTGGTGTGTGTGTGTGTGTGTGGGGGGGGGGCGCGTTTTTATTCTCTCGTTAATTTAAATACAAGAGACCCTTTGCGTACGTGTGTGTGTGTGTGTGTGTGTGTGTGTGTGTGTGTGCGCGCGCGCGCACGGCTCTTTTATATACAAGTACTACAAGAAACGCTACACGGCCAGCTCCGTGGCTGAAGGCTTGCGAACGTGGTTCGTGAGCCGGGTACCAGGCGTTCAAAACTCAGCTGCGACCTTTTTGTGCAGCAGACCGTGTCGCGTTGTGTTATTATAACGTGCTGGTATGGGAGCCGGTCGTTCAGAAAGCAATGGCAAACTACTGAACGTAACACTTGCCTAGTACATCAACAGCAGCTGAAAAATACTGGTGTTGACTGCAACGTCCCGTTAGGGATACGCAATAAATTTTTTTTAATACAAGAAATAGTTATGTTCGTGTGTGTTTGGCTCCTTCGTTGGTTTACATACAAGAAACCCTTGTGTGTGTGTGGGGGGGGGGGGGGGGGTGTGCGGGTGGGGGTGTGGGTGTGGGGGGGGGGGTGTGGGTGGGTGGGTGTGTGTGTGAGAGAGAGAGAGAATATCAGGAGGAGCTGCCATTGGGGGACGTCTGTAGGAGCTGTCATATGGGAGACGTCTGTAGGAGCTGTCATAGGGAGATGTCTGTAGGAGCTGCCATTGGGAGACGTCTGTAGGAGCTGCCATTGGGGGACGTCTGTAGGAGCTGTCATATGGGAACATCTGTAGGAGCTGTCATAGGGAGACGTCTGTAGGAGCTGTCATAGGGAGACGTCTGTAGGAGCTGTCATAGGGAGACGTCTGTAGGAGCTGCCATTGGGGGACGTCTGTAGGAGCTGTCATATGGGAGACGTCTGTAGGAGCTGTCATATGGGAGACGTCTGTGGGAGCTGTCATATGGGAGACGTCTGTGGGAGCTGTCATATGGGAGACGTCTGTGGGAGCTGTCATATGGGAGACGTCTGTGGGAGCTGTCATATGGGAGACGTCTGTAGGAGCTGTCATATGGGACCGTCTGTAGGAGCTATCATAGGGAGACGTCTGTAGGAGCTGTCATAGGGAGACGTCTGTAGAAGCTGTCATAGGGAGACGTCTGTAGGAGCTGTCATATGGGAGACGTCTGTAGGCGCTGTCATATGGGAGACGTCTGTAGGAGCTGTCATATGGGAGACGTCTGTAGGAGCTGTCATATGGGAGACGTCTGTAGGAGCTGTCATATGGGAGACGTCTGTAGGAGCTGTCATATGGGAGACGTCTGTAGGAGCTGTCATATGGGAACATCTGTAGGAGCTGTCATAGGGAGACGTCTGTAGGAGCTGTCATAGGGAGACGTCTGTAGGAGCTGTCATATGGGAGACGTCTGTAGGAGCTGTCATATGGGAGACGTCTGTAGGAGCTGTCATATGGGAACATCTGTAGGAGCTGTCATAGGGAGACGTCTGTAGGAACTGTCATAGGGAGATGTCTGTAGGAGCTGTCATAGGGAGACGTCTGTAGGAGCTGTCATAGGGAGATGTCTGTAGGAGCTGCCATTGGGAGACGTCTGTAGGAGCTGCCATTGGGGGACGTCTGTAGGAGCTGTCATATGGGAACATCTGTAGGAGCTGTCATAGGGAGACGTCTGTAGGAGCTGTCATAGGGAGACGTCTGTAGGAGCTGTCATAGGGAGACGTCTGTAGGAGCTGTCATATGGGAGACGTCTGTAGGAGCTGTCATATGGGAGACGTCTGTAGGATCTGTCATATGGGAGACGTCTGTAGGAGCTGTCATAGGGAGACGTCTGTAGGAGCCGTCATATGGAGACGTCTGTAGGAGCTGTCATAGGGAGACGTCTGTAGGAGCTGTCATATGGGAGACGTCTGTAGGAGCTGTCATATGGGAGACGTCTGTGGGAGCTGTCATATGGGAGACGTCTGTGGGAGCTGTCATATGGGAGACGTCTGTGGGAGCTGTCATATGGGAGACGTCTGTAGGAGCTGTCATATGGGAACGTCTGTAGGAGCTGTCATAGGGAGACGTCTGTAGGAGCTGTCATAGGGAGACGTCTGTAGGCGCTGTCATATGGGAGACGTCTGTAGGAGCTGTCATATGGGAGACGTCTGTAGGAGCTGTCATATGGGAGACGTCTGTAGGAGCTGTCATATGGGAGACGTCTGTAGGAGCTGTCATATGGGAGACGTCTGTAGGAGCTGTCATATGGGAATATCTGTAGGAGCTGTCATAGGGAGACGTCTGTAGGAGCTGTCATAGGGAGACGTCTGTAGGAGCTGTCATATGGGAGACTTCTGTAGGA
The DNA here is from genome assembly GCA_963921405.1 of Cepaea hortensis. NCBI lineage: Eukaryota > Metazoa > Mollusca > Gastropoda > Stylommatophora > Helicidae > Cepaea > Cepaea hortensis. The sequence goes on along the minus strand of OY992885.1, from coordinate 7,247,325 downwards.
GCTGTCATATGGGAGACGTCTGTAGGAGCTGTCATATGGGAACATCTGTAGGAGCTGTCATATGGGAGACGTCTGCAGGAGCTGTCATAGGGAGACGTCTGTATGAGCTATCATATGGGAGACGTCTGTAGGAGCTGTCATATGGGAGACGTCTGTAGGAGCTGTCATATGGGAACATCTGTAGGAGCTGTCATAGGGAGACGTCTGTAGGAGCTGTCATATGGGAGACGTCTGTAGGAGATGTCATATGGGAACATCTGTAGGAGCTGTCATATGGGAGACGTCTGTAGGAGCTGTCATAGGGAGACGTCTGTAGCAGCTGTCATATGGGAGACGTCTGTAGGAGCTGTCATATGGGAGACGTCTGTAGGAGCTGTCATATGGAAGACGTCTGTAGGAGCTGTCATAGGGAGACGTCTGTAGGAGCTGTCATATGGGAGACGTCTGTAGGAGCTGTCATAGAGAGACGTCTGTAGGAGCTGTCATATGGGAGACGTCTGTAGGAGCTGCCATTGGGGGACGTCTGGAGGAACTGTCATATAGGAACGTCTGTAGGAGCTGTCATAGGGAGACGTCTGTAGGAGCTGTCATAGGGAGATGTCTGTAGGAGCTGTCATAGGGAGACGTCTGTAGGAGCTGTCATAGGGAGATGTCTGTAGGAGCTGCCATTGGGAGACGTCTGTAGGAGCTGCCATTGGGGGACGTCTGTAGGAGCTGTCATATGGGAACATCTGTAGGAGCTGTCATAGGGAGACGTCTGTAGGAGCTGTCATAGGGAGACGTCTGTAGGAGCTGTCATAGGGAGACGTCTGTAGGAGCTGTCATATGGGAGACGTCTGTAGGAGCTGTCATATGGGAGACGTCTGTGGGAGCTGTCATATGGGAGACGTCTGTGGGAGCTGTCATATGGGAGACGTCTGTGGGAGCTGTCATATGGGAGACGTCTGTAGGAGCTGTCATATGGGACCGTCTGTAGGAGCTGTCATAGGGAGACGTCTGTAGGAGCTGTCATAGGGAGACGTCTGTAGAAGCTGTCATAGGGAGACGTCTGTAGGAGCTGTCATATGGGAGACGTCTGTAGGCGCTGTCATATGGGAGACGTCTGTAGGAGCTGTCATATGGGAGACGTCTGTAGGAGCTGTCATATGGGAGACGTCTGTAGGAGCTGTCATATGGGAGACGTCTGTAGGAGCTGTCATATGGGAGACGTCTGTAGGAGCTGTCATATGGGAACATCTGTAGGAGCTGTCATAGGGAGACGTCTGTAGGAGCTGTCATAGGGAGACGTCTGTAGGAGCTGTCAAATGGGAGACTTCTGTAGGAGCTGTCATATGGGAGACGTCTGTAGGAGCTGTCATATGGGAACATCTGTAGGAGCTGTCATATGGGAGACGTCTGTAGGAGCTGTCATAGGGAGACGTCTGTATGAGCTATCATATGGGAGACGTCTGTAGGAGCTGTCATATGGGAGACGTCTGTAGGAGCTTTAATATGGGAACATCTGTAGGAGCTGTCATAGGGAGACGTCTGTAGAAGCTGTCATAGGGAGACGTCTGTAGGAGCTGTCATATGGGAGACGTCTGTAGGCGCTGTCATATGGGAGACGTCTGTAGGAGCTGTCATATGGGAGACGTCTGTAGGAGCTGTCATATGGGAGACGTCTGTAGGAGCTGTCATATGGGAGACGTCTGTAGGAGCTGTCATATGGGAGACGTCTGTAGGAGCTGTCATATGGGAATATCTGTAGGAGCTGTCATAGGGAGACGTCTGTAGGAGCTGTCATAGGGGGACGTCTGTAGGAGCTGTCATATGGGAGACTTCTGTAGGAGCTGTCATATGGGAGACGTCTGTAGGAGCTGTCATATGGGAACATCTGTAGGAGCTGTCATATGGGAGACGTCTGTAGGAGCTGTCATAGGGAGACGTCTGTATGAGCTATCATATGGGAGACGTCTGTAGGAGCTGTCATATGGGAGACGTCTGTAGGAGCTGTCATATGGGAACATCTGTAGGAGCTGTCATAGGGAGACGTCTGTAGGAGCTGTCATATGGGAGACGTCTGTAGGAGATGTCATATGGGAACATCTGTAGGAGCTGTCATATGGGAGACGTCTGTAGGAGCTGTCATAGGGAGACGTCTGTAGCAGCTGTCATATGGGAGACGTCTGTAGGAGCTGTCATATGGGAGACGTCTGTAGGAGCTGTCATATGGAAGACGTCTGTAGGAGCTGTCATAGGGAGACGTCTGTAGGAGCTGTCATATGGGAGACGTCTGTAGGAGCTGTCATAGAGAGACGTCTGTAGGAGCTGTCATATGGGAGACGTCTGTAGGAGCTGCCATTGGGGGACGTCTGGAGGAACTGTCATATAGGAACGTCTGTAGGAGCTGTCATAGGGAGACGTCTGTAGGAGCTGTCATAGGGAGATGTCTGTAGGAGCGGTCATAGGGAGACGTCTGTAGGAGCTGTCATAGGGAGATGTCTGTAGGAGCTGCCATTGGGAGACGTCTGTAGGAGCTGCCATTGGGGGACGTCTGTAGGAGCTGTCATATGGGAACATCTGTAGGAGCTGTCATAGGGAGACGTCTGTAGGAGCTGTCATAGGGAGACGTCTGTAGGAGCTGTCATAGGGAGACGTCTGTAGGAGCTGTCATATGGGAGACGTCTGTAGGAGCTGTCATATGGGAGACGTCTGTGGGAGCTGTCATATGGGAGACGTCTGTGGGAGCTGTCATATGGGAGACGTCTGTGGGAGCTGTCATATGGGAGACGTCTGTAGGAGCTGTCATATGGGACCGTCTGTAGGAGCTGTCATAGGGAGACGTCTGTAGGAGCTGTCATAGGGAGACGTCTGTAGAAGCTGTCATAGGGAGACGTCTGTAGGAGCTGTCATATGGGAGATGTCTGTAGGTGCTGTCATATGGGAGACGTCTGTAGGAGCTGTCATATGGGAGACGTCTGTAGGAGCTGTCATATGGGAGACGTCTGTAGGAGCTGTCATATGGGAGACGTCTGTAGGAGCTGTCATATGGGAGACGTCTGTAGGAGCTGTCATATGGGAACATCTGTAGGAGCTGTCATAGGGAGACGTCTGTAGGAGCTGTCATAGGGAGACGTCTGTAGGAGCTGTCAAATGGGAGACTTCTGTAGGAGCTGTCATATGGGAGACGTCTGTAGGAGCTGTCATATGGGAACATCTGTAGGAGCTGTCATATGGGAGACGTCTGTAGGAGCTGTCATAGGGAGACGTCTGTATGAGCTATCATATGGGAGACGTCTGTAGGAGCTGTCATATGGGAGACGTCTGTAGGAGCTGTCATATGGGAACATCTGTAGGAGCTGTCATAGGGAGACGTCTGTAGGAGCTGTCATATGGGAGACGTCTGTAGGAGATGTCATATGGGAGACGTCTGTAGGAGCTGTCATATTTGAGACGTCTGTAGGAGATGTCATATGGGAACATCTGTAGGAGCTGTCATATGGGAGACGTCTGTAGGAGCTGTCATAGGGAGACGTCTGTAGGAGCTGTCATATGGGAGACGTCTGTAGGAGCTGTCATATGGGAGACGTCTGTAGGAGCTGTCATATGGGAGACGTCTGTAGGAGCTGTCATAGGGAGACGTCTGTAGGAGCTGTCATATGGGAGACGTCTGTAGGAGCTGTCATAGGGAGACGTCTGTAGGAGCTGTCATAGGGAGACGTCTGTAGGAGCTGTCATAGGGAGACGTCTGTAGGAGCTGTCATATGGGAGACGTCTGTAGGAGCTGTCATAGGGAGACGTCTGTAGGAGCTGTCATAGGGAGACGTCTGTAGGAGCTGTCATAGGGAGACGTCTGTAGGAGCTGTCATATGGGAGACGTCTGTAGGAGCTGTCATAGGGAGACGTCTTTAGGAGCTGTCAATGGGAGACGTCTGTAGGAGCTGTCATATGGGAGACGTCTGTAGGAGCTGTCATAGGTAGACGTCTGTAGGAGCTGTCATAGGGAGACGTCTGTAGGAGCTGTCATAGAGAGACGTCTGGAGGAGCTGCCATTGGGGGACGTCTGTAGGAGCTGCCATTGGGGGACGTCTGTAGGAGCTGCTACTGGGGGACGTCTGTAGGAGCTGTCATATGGGAGACGTCTGTAGGAGCTGTCATATGGGAACATCTGTAGGAGCTGTCATAGGGAGACGTCTGTAGGAGCTGTCATATGGGAGACGTCTGTAGGAGCTGTCATATGGGAGACGTCTGTAGGAGCTGTCATATGGGAGACGTCTGTAGGAGCTGTCATATGGGAACATCTGTAGGAGCTGTCATAGGGAGACGTCTGTAGGAGCTGTCATAGGGAGACGTCTGTAGGAGCTGTCAAATGGGAGACTTCTGTAGGAGCTGTCATATGGGAGACGTCTGTAGGAGCTGTCATATGGGAACATCTGTAGGAGCTGTCATATGGGAGACGTCTGTAGGAGCTGTCATAGGGAGACGTCTGTATGAGCTATCATATGGGAGACGTCTGTAGGAGCTGTCATATGGGAGACGTCTGTAGGAGCTGTCATATGGGAACATCTGTAGGAGCTGTCATAGGGAGACGTCTGTAGAAGCTGTCATAGGGAGACGTCTGTAGGAGCTGTCATATGGGAGACGTCTGTAGGCGCTGTCATATGGGAGACGTCTGTAGGAGCTGTCATATGGGAGACGTCTGTAGGAGCTGTCATATGGGAGACGTCTGTAGGAGCTGTCATATGGGAGACGTCTGTAGGAGCTGTCATATGGGAGACGTCTGTAGGAGCTGTCATATGGGAATATCTGTAGGAGCTGTCATAGGGAGACGTCTGTAGGAGCTGTCATAGGGAGACGTCTGTAGGAGCTGTCATATGGGAGACTTCTGTAGGAGCTGTCATATGGGAGACGTCTGTAGGAGCTGTCATATGGGAACATCTGTAGGAGCTGTCATATGGGAGACGTCTGTAGGAGCTGTCATAGGGAGACGTCTGTATGAGCTATCATATGGGAGACGTCTGTAGGAGCTGTCATATGGGAGACGTCTGTAGGAGCTGTCATATGGGAACATCTGTAGGAGCTGTCATAGGGAGACGTCTGTAGGAGCTGTCATATGGGAGACGTCTGTAGGAGATGTCATATGGGAACATCTGTAGTAGCTGTCATATGGGAGACGTCTGTAGGAGCTGTCATAGGGAGACGTCTGTAGCAGCTGTCATATGGGAGACGTCTGTAGGAGCTGTCATATGGGAGACGTCTGTAGGAGCTGTCATATGGAAGACGTCTGTAGGAGCTGTCATAGGGAGACGTCTGTAGGATCTGTCATATGGGAGACGTCTGTAGGAGCTGTCATAGAGAGACGTCTGTAGGAGCTGTCATATGGGAGACGTCTGTAGGAGCTGCCATTGGGGGACGTCTGGAGGAACTGTCATATAGGAACGTCTGTAGGAGCTGTCATAGGGAGACGTCTGTAGGAGCTGTCATATGGAGATGTCTGTAGGAGCTGTCATAGGGAGACGTCTGTAGGAGCTGTCATAGGGAGATGTCTGTAGGAGCTGCCATTGGGAGACGTCTGTAGGAGCTGCCATTCGGGGACGTCTGTAGGAGCTGTCATATGGGAACATCTGTAGGAGCTGTCATAGGGAGACGTCTGTAGGAGCTGTCATAGGGAGACGTCTGTAGGAGCTGTCATAGGGAGACGTCTGTAGGAGCTGTCATATGGGAGACGTCTGTAGGAGCTGTCATATGGGAGACGTCTGTGGGAGCTGTCATATGGGAGACGTCTGTGGGAGCTGTCATATGGGAGACGTCTGTGGGAGCTGTCATATGGGAGACGTCTGTAGGAGCTGTCATATGGGACCGTCTGTAGGAGCTGTCATAGGGAGACGTCTGTAGGAGCTGTCATAGGGAGACGTCTGTAGAAGCTGTCATAGGGAGACGTCTGTAGGAGCTGTCATATGGGAGACGTCTGTAGGCGCTGTCATATGGGAGACGTCTGTAGGAGCTGTCATATGGGAGACGTCTGTAGGAGCTGTCATATGGGAGACGTCTGTAGGAGCTGTCATATGGGAGACGTCTGTAGGAGCTGTCATATGGGAGACGTCTGTAGGAGCTGTCATATGGGAACATCTGTAGGAGCTGTCATAGGGAGACGTCTGTAGGAGCTGTCATAGGGAGACGTCTGTAGGAGCTGTCAAATGGGAGACTTCTGTAGGAGCTGTCATATGGGAGACGTCTGTAGGAGCTGTCATATGGGAACATCTTTAGGAGCTGTCATATGGGAGACGTCTGTAGGAGCTGTCATAGGGAGACGTCTGTATGAGCTATCATATGGGAGACGTCTGTAGGAGCTGTCATATGGGAGACGTCTGTAGGAGCTGTCATATGGGAACATCTGTAGGAGCTGTCATAGGGAGACGTCTGTAGGAGCTGTCATATGGGAGACGTCTGTAGGAGATGTCATATGGGAGACGTCTGTAGGAGCTGTCATATTTGAGACGTCTGTAGGAGCTGTCATATGGGAACATCTGTAGGAGCTGTCATATGGGAGACGTCTGTAGGAGCTGTCATAGGGAGACGTCTGTAGGAGCTGTCATATGGGAGACGTCTGTAGGAGCTGTCATATGGGAGACGTCTGTAGGAGCTGTCATATGGGAGACGTCTGTAGGAGCTGTCATAGGGAGACGTCTGTAGGAGCTGTCATATGGGAGACGTCTGTAGGAGCTGTCATAGGGAGACGTCTGTAGGAGCTGTCATAGGGAGACGTCTGTAGGAGCTGTCATAGGGAGACGTCTGTAGGAGCTGTCATAGGGAGACGTCTGTAGGAGCTGTCATAGGGAGACGTCTGTAGGAGCTGTCATATGGGAGACGTCTGTAGGAGCTGTCATAGGGAGACGTCTTTAGGAGCTGTCAATGGGAGACGTCTGTAGGAGCTGTCATATGGGAGACGTCTGTAGGAGCTGTCATAGGGAGACGTCTGTAGGAGCTGTCATAGGGAGACGTCTGTAGGAGCTGTCATAGAGAGACGTCTGGAGGAGCTGCCATTGGGGGACGTCTGTAGGAGCTGCCATTGGGGGACGTCTGTAGGAGCTGCTACTGGGGGACGTCTGTAGGAGCTGTCATATGGGAGACGTCTGTAGGAGCTGTCATATGGGAACATCTGTAGGAGCTGTCATAGGGAGACGTCTGTAGGAGCTGTCATATGGGAGACGTCTGTAGGAGCTGTCATAGGGAGACGTCTGTAGGAGCTGTCATATGGGAGACGTCTGTAGGAGCTGTCATATGGGAGACGTCTGTAGGATCTGTCATATGGGAGACGTCTGTAGGAGCTGTCATAGGGAGACGTCTGTAGGAGCCGTCATATGGAGACGTCTGTAGGAGCTGTCATAGGGAGACGTCTGTAGGAGCTGTCATATGGGAGACGTCTGTAGGATCTGTCATATGGGAGACGTCTGTAGGAGCTGTCATATGGGAGACGTCTGTAGAAGCTGACATAGGGAGATGTCTGTAGGAGCTGTCATATGGGAGACGTCTGTAGAAGCTGACATAGGGAGATGTCTGTAGGAGCTGTCATATGGGAGACGTCTGTAGGAGCTGTCATATGGGAGACGTCTGTAGGAGCTGTCATAGGGAGATGTCTGTAGGAGCTGTCATATGGGAGACGTCTGTAGGATCTGTCATATGGGAGACGTCTGTAGGAGCTGTCATATGGGAGACGTCTGTAGGAGCTGTCATAGGGAGATGTCTGTAGGAGCTGTCATAGGGAGACGTCTGTAGGAGCTGTCATAGGGAGACGTCTGTAGGAGCTGTCATATGGGAACATCTGTAGGAGCTGTCATAGGGAGACGTCTGTAGGAGCTGCCATTGGGGGACGTCTGTAGGAGCTGTCATATGGGAACATCTGTAGGAGCTGCCATATGGGAACATCTGTAGGAGCTGTCATAGGGAGACGTCTGTAGTAGCTGCCATTGGGAGACGTCTGTAGGAGCTGTCATATGGGAACATCTGTAGGAGCTGCCATTGGGAGACGTCTGTAGGAGCTGTCATATGGGAACATCTGTAGGAGCTGCCATTGGGAGACGTCTGTAGGAGCTGTCATATGGGAACATCTGTAGGAGCTGCCATTGGGAGACGTCTGTAGGAGCTGTCATATGGGAACATCTGTAGGAGCTGCCATTGGGAGACGTCTGTAGGAGCTGTCATATGGGAACATCTGTAGGAGCTGCCATTGGGAGACGTCTGTAGGAGCTGTCATATGGGAACATCTGTAGGAGCTGTCATAGGGAGACGTCTGTAGGAGCTGTCATATGGGAACATCTGTAGGAGCTGCCATTGGGAGACGTCTGTAGGAGCTGTCATATGGGAACATCTGTAGGAGCTGCCATTGGGAGACGTCTGTAGGAGCTGTCATATGGGAACATCTGTAGGAGCTGCCATTGGGAGACGTCTGTAGGAGCTGTCATATGGGAACATCTGTAGGAGCTGCCATTGGGAGACGTCTGTAGGAGCTGTCATATGGGAACATCTGTAGGAGCTGCCATTGGGAGACGTCTGTAGGAGCTGTCATATGGGAACATCTGTAGGAGCTGCCATTGGGAGACGTCTGTAGGAGCTGTCATAGGAAAACGTGTCAAAAGTAACGTCCCTTATATACACCTACAGCCCACTGGGTATAAGGACTACAGTTATATTTGTATAGACAACATGGCACTCGATAGGAGGTGTGTCGGTATCGTCAGCTATTTAGTCATCATCATCATCATCATCATCATCATCTTCGACTTCTGCCGTCAAGCGTCGTGGGGAGGAATAATTTGCTTTCCAGCGCCCGGTGGACGGCACTGGATAGTGTTATTCCGTGTGGTAGTACAATGTCTCTGATGTCGTCAATCCATTTTCTTCTTGGACGTCCTCGTGGTCTCGTCGCAGATGATCTTTGATGTAAGGCCAGTGATGGTAGCTGCTGATGTTGCATTCTAACGACATGGCCAAACCACTTGATCTTCTGTCTTTCAATTAATGTGGCACAAGGTGTTGATCCCACAGTCTGTCTGATAATAGCATTTCTTACTCGGTCTCGGATTGTTAAGTTGGCAGCTCTCCTCAAGTATCTCATCTCGCAAGTGTTGATTTTGCGAAGGTGTAATTTGGATAAAGTCCAGGTTTGAGATTGGTAGCATAGGGTTGGTGTGAATATGCTGTTTATTATCTGTCGTTTTGCGAACATGGGTATGTTTGGATGTTTCAGTAAGGGTGATAGTTGATATGTAAGTGCACTAGCTTTTTGACATCTGATTTCAATCTCTCTGTCCAATCTGCCATCTTCTGTGATCATACTTCCAAGGTATTTGAATTCTTTAACTTGTTTCAGAGTTGTGTTATTTATCTGTATACTTAGTGGGCCCGGCGATCTGCTAACTTGCATTACTTCGGTTTTGGCTGTGTTTATGCTCATATTGTGTCTGCTGCAGGTTGAACTCAGATTAGTAATATGATTTTGTAGTCTGCCCTCATCGCTGTAAAACAGGCTTTGATCGTCTGCAAATAGAAGTTCATTTATTTCCTGTGGGTCAGTTGTTTCATCTGAAGTAAAGAGTTCTAAATTTTCGGAATCTGTTCTGTCGAGACTTGCTTCTTTGGAAATTCTGTCCATGTAGATATTGAATAGCAGGGGAGAGAGCACACATCCCTGCCTCACTCCTGTATTGACTGTGAACATATCTGATATACCTTCCTGTGTTCTTACTGCACTTTGGCTTGAGTGGTACATGGCTATGATGTTTTCTAGCAATTGCCCTTGTATCCCATAATCTTCAAGGATGGTCCATAATTTGTATCTGTCTACTCTATCGAAAGCCTTTTCCTGATCTACAAACACAATATTCTGCTGGTCACTATATTCGATAGTTTTTTCACAAATTTGTCTAAGTGTAAATAATGCATCAGTGCAACTTTTAACTTTCCGAAAACCGAATTGTGCTTTGCTTAACTGTTGTTCAGCTATTGGTCTAGCTCTTTGTTCCAATAGTTTTGCATACATTTTCCCTATATGGCTCAGGAGTGATATACCTCTGTATGTTTCACACTCTCTCGTTTTGCCTATCTTTTTCCATATTGGTACTATTATTGCCTGTTGCCAATCATCTGAGACTTTTCTTTCTTCCCATGCTATATTAAAAATTCTTGTTAGCCATTTAACTCCTGTTTCCCCACAGGCCTGAATAGCTTCTGTGGTTATTCCATCTGGACCTGCTGATTTGTTTTTAGGACTTTTCTGTATAACTGCTTTGACTTCTGCAGGTATGAAATTTGGTTCTTGCTCTCCCTGGCTTTTAGGCACAAAAGTGAGGTTTCCTATGTTATGTGTGGGGTTAAGTAGTTCTTGAAAGTATTCTGCCCATCTTGCTAGTCTTTGTTGTGGATTAAATATTGGTATACCTCTTTTGCTGTTTATGATGGTGGTTGGGTTGTAGCATGCATCTCTGTTTCTCATTGCATTGACACGTTTATAAAATTCTCTTGGGCAGTCTTTGCTAAGGGTCGCCATCTGTTCACCATATATTCTCAAGGATTCATCTTTAGATGCTCTAATTGTTCGTTTGACATTACGTCGTGCTATTCTATAAGTAATATAGTCCTGTTCAGATTTAGTTGTGATCTACTGTTTTAATGCTACCTTCTTTTTGAATATGCTGTCTTTAACTTCGTTGTTCCACCAGGCTGTTCTTAATCTTTTGTCCTGCCCTACTTTCTTTGTTCATTTAGTAATGTGTTCAAATACCTCCCCATTTACTCCAATGGATATGTAAGTTTCTTCTTGAGTGTTCAAATATCTCTCCATTTATTCCAATGTTTGTGTTAATGTCTTCTATAATGTTCAAATATCTCTCCATTTATTCCAATGTTTGTGTTAATGTCTTCTATAATGTTCAAATATCTCTCCATTTATTCCAATGTTTGTGTTAATGTCTTCTATAATGTTCAAATATCTCTCCATTTATTCCAATGTTTGTGTTAATGTCTTCTATAATGTTCAAATATCTCTCCATTTATTCCAATGTTTGTGTTAATGTCTTCTATAATGTTCAAATATCTCTCCATTTATTCCAATGTTTGTGTTAATGTCTTCTATAATGTTCAAATATCTCACTATTTACTCCAATATTTGTTGTTGTTTTTTTTTTTAGAAGGGCTCGCGGTTCCCCCACCAGGTCCCCAGGTCCCTGTGTGTCATTCGGACGACCGCCTCTGCACGTGGCCCTGGCCTGATCTAGTGCAGATACTACGATCTTGGCCGAAAGGCTGAGGTGATGGTCCCGTGCCGGTCTGGCACAATATTTATAAGGTGATTGTTGTTTATGACACAGAACAACCAATGACCAAGTCCTACAAGAAACAAATACACATCGTAAACTTATTAGAGACATTAGACGTGGACAGGCAAGATTTGTTAGTCACGTTATGAGAAGAAATACATTGGAAAACTTTGTGACAATTGGCAAGATTTGAGGGGAAGAGAACAAGAGCAAGGCAGAGAAGTAGATACATGAATGGTTTCGCCACTTTGCATGATCGAGACAAGGACACTGAGTTGATCCACGACTCGGTGATCGAGTGAAATGGCGAATCATGACGCTTATCGGCATGGCCATGATGATGATGATGTTGTCATTGGCTTTAATTAACTTGTTGACAGCGGCCGCTCCGTGGAGAAGAAGTTACGGATACAGTTCGTAATCCCGCCTACTCGCGTTCGAAACACAGCTGCGGGCGATTTGGCAGCAGACCGCATTACGTTTTTTTTTAACGAAATGGTATGGGTGCCGGTCGTTCAGTAAGCAATGACAAACTACTGAACGCAAATTTGCCAAGAGATCAAAATAGTAAACAATGCTGGTGTTGACTGCGACGTTCTGTAACTAACTTGTTTGTTGACAGCGTGATCCAATGTGCCAGTCTCCCAGACTCAGGCAAGAACGCCTACAACTCAAACTTTGACCTCAGCCAACCCCTGCTGGCCTACATGACCCGGACAGTTCGCAAGGTCAGCGCCCACAGCCTGACCTTTGACATCCAGCGGGGAGAGCTGGTCACCGTCGGCAACGGCATTCTCATTCCAGAGGATTACCCAGGTGAGTGCTGAACCATCATCATCATCGTTGTCATCGCCAGCAGCATTGTTGTTGTCGTCATTGTCACTGTCAGCAACATTATCATGATCATCATCAACATCGTCACCATTGGCACGAGCATCATCATCATCATCATCATCATCATCATCTTCATCATCATTAGCAGAAGTAGCGTCATTATTATCATTGCCTTCAACGGCAGCGTTGATATTAATAGCATCAACATCATCGCTGCAATCTTCTCCTCTTCCTCCTCCTTTCCTCTTTCTTCTTCTTCTTCTTCTTCTTCTTCTTCTTCTTCTTCTTCTTCTTCTTCTTTGATGAATGCATTTGTCACAGTGTGAGGTTTTTATATGCTCGTAGAAAAAATGTAAAATGTAGAGGCAGTTATAACAGATTGTCTACACAAACGCTAGTCTCTTGACCCTGTTAGGAACTTGAGGGGTCATTTACATCAGTAATGAAGGCACAGGAATGGTAATGTGAAAAGAACAAGAATAAATTTGTGGAGGTTACCTAGGCTGAAAGGTTAAAGCGCTAGCACTTACA
>OY992885.1:7025706-7234466 GCA_963921405.1 Cepaea hortensis | reverse complement strand
CTTCCCTCCTTCTCCTCCCTCCTCCTTCTTCCTCTTCCTCCTCCCTCTTCCTCCCTCCGCCTCCTCCCTCCTCCACTCTCTCATCCTCCTTCCTCCTCCCTCCTCCTTCCTCCTCCCTCCTCCTTCTCCTCCCTCCTCCTTCTCCCTCTTCCTCCTCCCTCTTCCTCCCTCTTCCTGCTCCCTCCGCCTCCTCCCTCCACCTACTCTCTCCTCCTCCTCCCTCCTCCTCCCTCTCCCTCCTCCTCCCTCTCCTCCTCCTCCCTCCTCCTCCTCCTGCGTTCTCCTCCTCCCTCCTTCTCCCTCTTCCTCCTCCCTCCTCCTCCTCCACCCTACTCCTCCCTCCTCTTCCTAATCCCTCCTCCTCCCTCTTATTCCTCCTGTCTCCTGTCTCCTCCTCCCTCCTCCTCCCTCCTCTTCCCTCCTCCACCTCCCTCTTCCTCCTCCCTCCTCCATTTACCCAAGACAGACATACAGACAGATAGTCGGGAACGGGATCTTATATGACTACTTATATGATTTAAATGAGATGCTCTCCACCATGGGCTGGGCCGGGTCAGACAGACAGACAGACAGACAGATAGATAGACAGACAGACAGACAGACAGTCGGGAACGGGAACTTATATGACTACTTATATGAATTAAATGAGATGCTCCCCACCAGGAGTTGGGCGATGCCGGGCCGGGTCAGACAGACAGACAGATAGATAGTCGCGAACGGGAACTTATATGACTACTTATATGAATTAAATGAGATGCTCCCCATCAGGGTCTGGGCGAAGCCGGGCCGGGTCAGACAGACAGACAGACAGATAGACAGACAGACAGACAGATTGTCGGTAACGGGAACGAGAACTTATATGACTACTTATATGAATTAAATGAGATGCTCCCCACCAGGGTCTGGGCGAAGCCGGGCCGGGTCAGCTAGTATTTTATAAAAGTAACACCAAAAATGTTGCGTTTTATTTTTTTTAACAGTATAATTTTATTCTTTCTTGATAATCTCTTCATTTTTATAGTTTTCATCGTCTGTTCCGTTTCTATTATTGAAAAAGTGTGTATCATGTGTTTGCCTGCAGCTGTATCTGTAGCATGATGGCATGTCGGATATTTGCTCGTCTTTGATTGTGTTTTCTTGTCTGGTGTGACCTCAGTGTAGTTTAGAACAGCATAGTATTTCATCAGTATATTTGCAGCTGTCGTGTTCTTGTTAGCACGCTGTTCCCTTGCTTAATTATTGTGTGTTTGTTAATCGATCTTTTAATATTTGAGGCTGTTACTACTAGTTTCAAGAAACAAATGAAGATCGTAAACTGATTAGAGACATTAGACGTAGACAGTCACAATTTTTGGGCATGTTATGAGAAGAAATTATCTGGAGAACTTGGTGACAACTGGTAAGATCGAGGGGAACAGACCAAGGGGAAGACCTAGAAGCAAGTACCTGGATGGCTTGGCCTTGTGGCATGGTCGAGACAGAAACACGGAGCTGATCCACGACTCTGGTGATCGAGTGAGATGGCAGAACATGACCGCCCACGCTTACCGGCATGGCACATGATGGATGGATGGACTACTAGTTTTCTTAGTTTTTTTTTCCTTTTCTAAGTTTTGATTGTCTGTGTTTGTTCCATCTCCGACACATTATTATTTGGTTTAATGTTCTTATTACTATTGCAAAGATGACATTGAGAAAGACTTTTTCTTTGGGTGTGTCTTCTGTTGTCTTTCTGGCATATTGGCCTATGTCAGGCCGGAGCATATTTGGGAACCACGTTCTCGAGTAGAAACTAATATCGGGTCAGCAAAGGAGAAGATATTGATGTATGTTATAATGTGTTAGGCATGCCTTGAGGCCAGTGCAAAACTTTCCAAAATAACATTAATACAAAACAGTACACACCAGGATCGGCGTGACAGGTCGCCGTGGCCGATGTGAAAGTAATGGTTGACGTGACAGGTCGCCGTGGCCGAGGTGAAAGTAATGGTTGACGTGACAGGTCGTCGTGGCCGAGGTGAAAGTAATGCTTGACGTGACAGGTCGCCTGGCCGAGGTGAAAGTAATGCTTGACGTGACAGGTCGCCGTGGCAAATGTAAAAGTAATGGTCGACGTGACAGGTCGCCTGGCCGAGATGAAAGTAATGCTTGACGTGACAGGTCGCCTAGGCCGAGGTGAAAGTAATGTTTGACGTGACAGGTCGCCTGGCCGAGGTGAAAGTAATGGTCGCCGTGGCAGATGTGAATGTAATGGTTGACGTGACAGGTCGTCGTGGTCGAGGTGAAAGTAATACTTGATGTGACAGGTCGCCTGGTCGAGGTGAAAGTAATGCTTGACGTGACAGGTCGCCGTGGCAGATGTGAAAGTAATGCTTGACGTGACAGGTCGCCTGGTCGAGGTGAAAGTAATGGTCGACGTGACAGGTCGCGTGGCCGATGTGAAAGTAATTATCGACGTGACATGTCGTCGTGGCCGAGGTGAAAGTAATGGTTGACGTGACAGGTCGCCGTGGTCGAGGTGAAAGTAATGGTTGACGTGACAGGTCGCCGTGGTCGAGGTGAAAGTAATGGTTGACGTGACAGGTCACCGTGGTCGAGGTGAAAGTAATGGTTGACGTGACAGATCACCGTGGCCGATGTGAAAGTAATGGTTGACGTGAAGGTCGCCGTGGCCGAGGTGAAAGTAATGGACGACGTGACAGATTACAAGCGTGGACAGACTCGTCTGATTCTGATATAATCATTGATAACGCGTGGTTCAAACACCTTTCCCTGCGGTTATGGGCTTGGAAAACCCTGGAGATACAGTCAACAATCCCATTATTTACATACTGACTTCAGAGAGATTCTGAAGCAATTTAGAAGAAGCAATCAAAAAATAAACAAAACATTAAGCCTGAGACAGACTGCCATAGACATCATGGTTAAGTTTTTGGGAAGATGGTATTAAAACATAAGACTGTAAAGAAGACCCCCAAAGAATATCTAGTTAGTTATCGCATTACCGTTTCTTTCCCACCCCTCAGAAATGTGATAGCTTTACTAACCTCTTTAGATGGTTTCCCACGGATGATGCAGCTCCATTTCTGGGATTGGTCGTTTCAGGAGTTCCTAAGAGTATTCAACCTGTCTGTTTAATTGAGCTGTCTTGTGGTGAGAATTGTCTCATTTTTATTTTTGATTAGTCAGTTTAATTGAATATCTTTTCAAACTATCTTTCTTGTGGCGCTATAAATGTCTCTGAGATTTTATTTCTTCTGCCTCTCCTTCTAGGTAAATTATATAGTCGCCTTTATCAGTTTCTTAACTTCCGGTCCAAAATGGCGAATAGGCTTTTGAGCTGTTAAGCAGAAAATCATTGTCTGATAAGTAAAATTAAACTATGACGTAATGATTCATTGCCCAGACATTAGTGAATAGTTCTTAATTTTCATTCATTATCCAATGTCCGCGTTTCCTCACGATCTCTTGAAAGCCCGTGTTATCTTATCTTAGCACTCAAGTCACCCATCACAATTGTGATATTTCCATTTCTTTGATGTCTTATAGTTCTTTGGAAATTCATGTAAAATTTCGCCTTCATTGATCCATCCTTTTTATGTGTGTGTGTGTGTGTGTGTGTGTGTATGTGTGTGTGTGTGCGTGTGTGTGTATGTGTGTGTGTAACACTGAACCATATTCATGTTGTCTTTTGTTTGCTTGTGTGTGTGTGAGTGTGTGTGTGTGTGTGTGTGTGTGTGTGTGTGTGTGTGTGTGTGTGTGTGTGTGTGTGTGTGAGGTTCTTCATGTTACTGTTATTACTCTCGATACAACTCACCTCCCCCCCCCCTTCCCACCCCGTATTGGAGCTTCATGTGCCTCTTTCGACACCAACAGGGTAACTGTAAAAGGGGGGGGTGATGGTGGAGGGTGTCTCGCTATTTAAGAACTGCACTGTGTCACCTGTGGAATGCTATGCGGGAATTTGGAATACCAAAGAAGTTAATCAACATGACCAGACTATGCATGGAAGATATTTATAATATAGTAACATATAAAGGCAGGAAATCAGACCCCTTCCAAATAACATCTGGCTTGAAACAGGGTGATGCACTATCGCCGCTACTCTTCAATCTGGCTCTAGAGAAAGTTGTAAGGAGGGTAAAGGAGGAATGTGATATTGGAGGAATATCCAAGCTGCTTGGTTATGCAGATGATATAGATATTATAGTGGAAAATGAACAAAGGACATTGGAAATATTGACTCACTTAAAGGGAAAAGCTCAACAGATGGAGCTGGTTATCAACCAAGATAAGACAGAATATATGGTAATTTCAAGAGAAGGAATGGCTAAAAACTCTGGCCACATACGAATAGATAATATGACCATTAAAAGAACGGAAACATACAAATACCTGGGTACAATCTTCAACTGCTCCAACATCATAAGGGAAGAAATACAAACTAGAATCAATTTTGGAAATAAGATATACTATGCACTACAACATCTACTAAAATCAAAGGCGCTATCACGTAACACCAAGATCACAATATACAAAACACTGATCAGACCAGTTGTTCTGTATGGCTCTGAAACCTGGAGTACAACGAAAGGAGACGAAGCCGTGCTACAAACCTTTGAGAACAAAGTTTTAAGACGCATCTTTGGACCCATTAGGGATACACAAAGTGGAGAGTGGAAAAGAAGAAGTAACAAAGACATTTATGATCTGTTTAAGTCCCCACTAATCACTGGTATCATGAAGGCTAATAGACTACAACGGCTGGGGCATATAGAAAGAATGGAAGATAATAGGGAAACAAAACTCGCTTACACTCAGGAAATAAATTACCGTAGATCCCGAGGTAGACCAAGAAGACGGTGGAGAGATAATATATACACAGACATACAAGCACTTGGAATCAACGACTGGCAAGAGACGGTCAACCAGAGAGATGAATGGAGACGGATTGTATCTGCAGCAAAGAACCTCAATGGTTCGGAACGCTGAAAAAGAAGGAGACTGTGTCACCTGTGCTTACAAGCATTTTGCCTGAGGAGGAGAAGGCAGAGGATGATGAATAAGGAGAAGGAAGAGGAGAGGCAACAACAACAACAACAACAACAGCAACAACAACAACAACAGCACAAGTAGCAGCAGCAGGCAACAGAAGATGTCTCTGAATGTGAATGTGGGTGCACAACCAGGCCTGGGTATCTGACACCCTGTGAAGGGGTCTATGACAACAGACATAGTGTGTGACAACAAAGACGTGGTGTGTGACAACAAAGACACAGTGTGTGACAACAAAGACACATGGTGTGTGACAACAAAGACATAGTGTGTGGCAACAAAGACGTGGTGTGTGACAACAAAGACACAGTGTGTGACAACAAAGACACATGGTGTATGACAACAAAGACACAGTGTGTGACAACAAAGACACGGTGTGTGACAACAAAGACACAGTATGTGACAACAAAGACACATGGTGTGTGACAACAAAAGACACAGTGTGTGACAACAAAGACACGGTGTGTGACAACAAAGACACAGTGTGTGACAACAAAGACACATGGTGTGTGACAACAAAGACACAGTGTGTGACAACAAAGACACATGGTGTGTGACAACAAAGACACAGTGTGTGACAACAAAGACACAGTGTGTGACAACAAAGACACATGGTGTGTGACAGCAAAGACACAGTGTGTGACAACAAAGACACATGGTGTGTGACAACAAAGACACGGTGTGTGACAACAAAGACACATGGTGTGTGACAACAAAGACACGGTGTGTGACAACATTGATACAGTGTGTGACAGTAAAGGCACATGGTGTGTGACAACAAAGACACATGATGTGTGACAACAAAGACACATGGTGTGTGACAACAAAGACGTGGTGTGTGACAACAAAGACACATGGTGTGTGACAACAAAGACACAGTGTGCGACAACAAAGACACAGTGTGTGACAACAAAGACACATGGTGTGTGACAACAAAGACACAGTGTGTGACAACAAAGACACATGGTGTGTGACAACAAAAATACGGTGTGTGACAACAAAGAAACAAAGACACAGAGTGTGACAACAAATACACATGGTGTGTGACAACATTGATACAGTGTGTGACAACAAAGACACAGTGTGTGACAACAAAGACACATGGTGTGTGACAACAAAGACACATGGTGTGTGACAACAAAGTCACAGTATGTGAAAACAAAGACACATGGTGTGTGACAACAAAGACACATGGTGTGTGACAACAAAGACACATGGTGTGTGACAACATTGATACAGTGTGTGACAACAAAGACACATGGTGTGTGACAACAAAGACACAGTGTGTGACAACAAAGACACATGGTGTGTGACTACAAAGACACATGGTGTGTGACAACATTGATACAGTGTGTGACAACAAATACACAGTGTGTGACAATAAAGACGTGGTGTGTGACAACAAAGACACAGTGTGTGACAACAAAAACGTGGTGTGTGACAACAAAGACACAGTGTGTGACAACAAAGACACGGTGCGTGACAACAAAGACACAGTGTGTGACAACAAAGACACATGGTGTGTGACAACATTGATACTGTGTGTGACAACAAAGACACAGTGTGTGACAACAAAGACGTGGTGTGTGACAACAAAGACACAGTGTGTGATAACAAAGACACATGGTGTGTGACAACAAAGACACAGTGTGTGACAACAAAGACACATGGTGTGTGACAACAAAGACACGGTGTGTGACAACAAATACACATGGTGTGTGACAACAAAGACACAGTGTGTGACAACAAAGACGTGGTGTGTGACAACAAAGACACGGTGTGTGACAACAAAGACACGGTGTGTGACAACAAAGACACATAGTGTGCGACAACAAAGACAAGGTGTGACAACATTGATACAGTGTGTGACAGCAAAGACACGGTGTGTGACAACAAAGACAAGGTGTGACAACATTGATACATTGTGTGACAGCAAAGACACATGGTGTGTGACAACAAAAACACAGTGTGTGACAACAAAGACGTGGTGTGTGACAACAAAGACACAGTGTGTGACAACAAAGACACATGGTGTGTGACAACAAAGACACAGTGTGTGACAGCAAAGACACATGGTGTGTGACAACAAAGACACAGTGTGTGACAACAAAGACGTGGTGTGTGACAACAAAGACACGGTGTGTGACAACAAAGACACGGTGTTGTGACAACAAAGACACGGTGTGTGACGACAAAGACACGGTGTGTGACAACAAAGACACGGTGTGTGACAACAAAGACAAGGTGTGACAACATTGATACAGTGTGTGACAGCAAAGACACATGGTGTGTGACAACAAAGACACAGCGCGTGACAAGAAAGACACAATGTGTGTGACAACAAAGACACAGCGCGTGACAAGAAAGTCACAATGTGTGTGACAACAAAGACACAATGTGTGTGACAACAAAGACACATGGTGTGTGACAACAAAGACACATGGTGTATGACAACAGCCGTCAGAAGAAACCACCTGAAGTGGACCCTAGTACACGCGTCCGGTCTGTTGGATCTATTTCTATAGACTAACGGCAATTGCTGGGTGATATGATCAATATCTCTGTCTATTTATATAGACCAATAGCAATCGCTAACTGATATGATCACTATCTATGTCTATTTATATAGACCAATAGCAATCGCTCGCTGATATGAACAATGCCTCTATCTATTTATATAGACCAATGGCAATGGCTGGCTGATACGATCAATCTCAGGCCGCCGCCTTGACTTCCCACAACTGGTCCAGGTATCCATGCCAGGCTGGACTGACCTGCACGCCCAAGGCATGTTTTCTGTGGTTACAATCCGCTTCGATGTGGATAGGAACATATGACTGAGGATAGAAACACATGACTGAGAATAGGAACATATGACTGAAGATAGGAACATATGGCTGAGGATAGGAACATATGGCTGATGATAGGAATACATGACTGAGGATACTAACATATGGCTGAGGATAGGAACATATGACTGAGGATAGGAACACATGACTGAGGATAGGAACACGACTGAGGATAGGAACATATGGCTGAGGATAGGAACATGTGACAGGATAGGAACACATGACTGAGGATAGGAACATATGACTGAGGATAGGAACATATGACTGAGGATAGGAAAACATGACTGAGGATACGAACATATGACTGAGGATACGAACATATGACTGAGGATAGGAACAAATGGCTGAGGATAGGAACACATGACTGAGGATACTAACATATGGCTGAGGATACGAACATATGGCTGAGGATAGGAACACATGACTGAGGATACTAACATATGGCTGAGGATATGAACACATGACTGAGGATACTAACATATGACTGAGGATAGGAACACATGACTGAGGATAGGAATACATGACTGAGGATAGGGACACATGACTGAGGATATGAACACATGACTGAGGATACTAACAAATGGCTGAGGATAAGAACACATGACTGAGGATACTAACATATGGCTGAGGATAGGAACACATGACTGAGGATACTAACATATGGCTGAGGATAGGAACACATGACTGAGGATACTAACATGGCTGAGGATAGGAACACATGACTGAGGATACGAAGATATGACTGAGGATACGAACATATGGCTAAGGATACGAACATATGGCTGAGGATACGAACATATGGCTGAGGATACGAACATATGGCAAAGGATACGAACATATGGCTACGGATACGAACATATGGCTGAGGATACGAACATATGGCTGAGGATAGGAACATATGGCTGAGGATACTAACATATGACTGAGGATATGAACACATGACTGAGGATACGAACATATGATTGAGGATACGAACATATGGCTGAGGATACGAACATATGGCTGAGGATACGAACATATGGCTGAGGATAGGAAAACATGACTGAGGATACGAACATATGGCTGAGGATACTAACATGTGGCTGAGGATATGAACACATGACTGAGGATAGGAATACATGACTGAGGATAGGGACACATGACTGAGGATACTAACATATGACTGAGGATAGGAACACATGACTGAGGATAGGAATACATGACTGAGGATAGGGACACATGACTGAGGATATGAACACATGACTGAGGATACTAACAAATGGCTGAGGATAAGAACACATGACTGAGGATACTAACATATGGCTGAGGATAGGAACACATGACTGAGGATACTAACATATGGCTGAGGATAGGAACACATGACTGAGGATACTAACATGGCTGAGGATAGGAACACATGACTGAGGATACGAAGATATGACTGAGGATACGAACATATGGCTAAGGATACGAACATATGGCTGAGGATACGAACATATGGCTACGGATACGAACACATGACTGAGGATACTAACATATGGCTGAGGATAGGAACACATGACTGAGGATACTAACATATGGCTGAGGATATGAACACATGACTGAGGATACTAACATATGACTGAGGATAGGAACACATGACTGAGGATAGGAATACATGACTGAGGATAGGGACACATGACTGAGGATATGAACACATGACTGAGGATACTAACAAATGGCTGAGGATAAGAACACATGACTGAGGATACTAACATATGGCTGAGGATAGGAACACATGACTGAGGATACTAACATATGGCTGAGGATAGGAACACATGACTGAGGATACTAACATGGCTGAGGATAGGAACACATGACTGAGGATACGAAGATATGACTGAGGATACGAACATATGGCTAAGGATACGAACATATGGCTGAGGATACGAACATATGGCTGAGGATACGAACATATGGCAAAGGATACGAACATATGGCTACGGATACGAACATATGGCTGAGGATACGAACATATGGCTGAGGATAGGAACATATGGCTGAGGATACGAACACATGACTGCGGATATGAACATATGGCTGAGGATACGAACATATGATTGAGGATACGAACATATGGCTGAGGATACGAACATATGGCTGAGGATACGAACATATGGCTGAGGATAGGAAAACATGACTGAGGATACGAACATATGGCTGAGGATACGAACATGTGGCTGAGGATAGGAAAACATGACTGAGGATACGAACATATGACTGAGGATACGAACATATGGCTGAGGATAGGAAAGCATGACTGAGGATACGAACATATGACTGAGGATACGAACATATGGCTGAGGATACGAACATATGGCTGAGGATAGGAAAACATGACTGAGAATACGAACATATGGCTGAGAATAGGAACACATGACTGACTGAGGGGCCGGCAAGCAAGCTTGCGAACCTCTCCGCCAACTCGGCTCCCAGTCGTAAATAGTTCTGTTAGTTTCATATCCCACACAGCACGTCGCATTCAACCCAAGCATGTATTTAATTGGCTGTTTGTGTTTTTCTAGGCAATTTTATTACATTCAGTAGTTTGCCCTGTGCTTTCTAAACGGACCCTCATACCATTGTAAAAATCGACGCACAGCGGTCAGCTCTTAAATGGAATTCAGCTGACCCCGAACCCGCTGGTTAGGGATTGTAAAACTGTGTTACCAGTCCTAAACCACAGACCGTAAACATAGCATGATTTAAAACTGCAGGATCGAGCAAATGTATGCTATCTATAGATCTCACACAAAACCCAGATGATAATAGTTCCCAAGCATGCGACATTTCCAACAAAGTAATAGTCACCTCTAGCTGTGACGCCCGTGTTATTCGCACCAGAGATTGCATTCACAGCTTGCGCTTTTCCCCCCGTCTCGACATTTGGGCATTCCTTGTTACTGCCTGCAGCCTACTTGTGTAAGCAAGAAACGATAGGCCTATATCTAGATCATTATTCCGACTACGTCATGAGACACGCTAGGCTGCTTATGCACAGCAGTCAAGCACGATATTCCCGTGTTATCTCTTCTACCTTGGGATTTCCACTCAATGTGCACATGTAGTGTTAATTTTCAAACGTATCCCAGAATCACATAGGTGTGGTTTTTATGTAATATTATGCTATTATATCCTGTTTGGGGCCCTAAATATTGTTCCTTAATCAGGATGTCGGCAGGGTGGGAAATAACGGACCTGCGGCGTATTAACTTGGATTCACTATTTCAGGTGAGTTTTTTCCGCGTTCTTCGTTGCCACCTGTTCCTTGTGGTAACACTGGCATTCAGGTGCTGACGTATTATTTCTTGGAGGCCTCGTGTGTGTAGCTAGAGTGTTGGACATGTTGCTTTCTGGTCAAATCTGACGCTATTGCTGCTTATGTTAGGGTGTCAGTTCTTGTGGCAGTCCAGTTGGTAGATCTTCGAGCTCCCAGTGCAGGATTTGAACCGTGCAAAGACGTCGCTTTGGTTGATCGAATAAGTAAGTACTCCACTATATTCAAAAGGGAATTAGAACATGTGGTGATATAACTTGTGGGGTCAGCAGACACCGTGTGGAGTTACAGTAGACAGATAGTGGAGTCAGTAGACACATGGTAGAGTCAGTAGACACATGGTAGACTCAGTAGGCTGGAGGTAGAGTCAGTAGACTGGAGGTAGAGTCAGTAGGCTGGAGGTAGAGTCAGTAGGCTGGAGGTAGAGTCAGTAGGCTGGAGGTAGAGTCAGTGGGCTGGAGGTAGAGTCAGTAGGCTGGAGGTAGAGTCAGTAAGCTGGAGGTAGAGTCAGTAGGCTGGAGGTAGAGTCAGTAGGCTGGAGGTAGAGTCAGTAGGCTGGAGGTAGAGTCAGTAGGCTGGAGGTAGAGTCAGTAGGCTGGAGGTAGAGTCAGTAGGCTGGAGGTAGAGTCAGTAGGCTGGAGGTAGAGTCAGTAGGCTGGAGGTAGCGTCCATCACTGACCAATATAGCACTGCTGGAGTCCATCACTGACCAATATAGCACTGCTGGAGTCCACCACTGCTAGTTTATGTGGCAATATAGCACTGCTGGAGTCCACCACTGCTAGTTTATGTAGCAATATAGCACTGCTGGAGTCCACCACTGCTAGTTTATGTGGCAATATAGCACTGCTGGAGTCCACAACTGCTAGTTTATGTGGCAATATAACACTGCTGGAGTCCACCACTGATCACTCGCCAACTATCGTGTTTTGGGCAATCCCTGCCAGTGTTTATGTGTGTCTTCTTCTTCTTCTCCTCTTCTTCTTCTTCTTCTTCTTCTTCTTCTTCTTCTTCTTCTTCTGCTTCTTCTCCTCCTCCTCCTCCCCCTCGTCCACTTCCTCCTCCACCTTCTTCTTCTTCTCCTCCTCCTCCTCCTCTCCTCCTCCTCCACTTCCTCCTCCTCCACCTTCTTCTTCTTCTGCTTCTTCTTCTTCTTCCTCTTCTCCTACTTCTCCTTCTTCTGCTGCCAAGTCTGGAGCACACATGGGCGACTACTACTCTCCAGTCGTGCCTTGGTGCCTGTTATGTTGATGTAGGTGGTGTTATGTGTTGCCCAGAGCGGCCCTTCTTCCACATACACATGTCTCAGGCTTCCTCTGCTTCTCTCTGGTTAGAGATGTTCTAACACCTGTACTGTTGAGTGATGTAACACATGTACTGTTGAGTGATGTAACACCTGTACTGTTGAGTGATGTAACACTTGTACTGTTGAGTGATGTAACACCTACATTGTTGAATGATGTAACACCTGTATTGTTGAGTGATGTAACACCTGCATTATTGTGTGATGTTCAAACACCTCTATTGGTGTGTGATGTAACACATGTATTGGGGAGCGATATAACACCTGTATTGTAGAGTGATGTAACACCAGTATTGTAGAGTAATGTAACACCAGTATTGTAGAGTAATGTAACACCTGTATTGTTGAGTGATGTAACACCCGTAATGTTGAGTGATTATGTAACACCTACGTTGGTGTCTGTTATGCGTGTAATTACGCAGAATAACGCAATGTTAGGGTAGCGGGGTAGGGGTACTCCCTATCAAAGGAGAAGTAAGGTGCCTCCTTCCCTCCGCTAGCTTACGGGACACCTTTGGGCAAGGTGGAGTACCCGTTTTGCCCCCCCCCCCCCAACAGGGTAACGTCAAGCCATGGGAGCAGGTGGTGGATTGGATTTGGGAGCAGCCGACAGATAGTTGTTGGTTATGGTTTCAAGTCAGTGACGGTGGGCAGAGGATCTCTCAATAGAGACAATGGCTACGGTCATCCGATCAGTATGGCCACTGCCAGGAAGGAAGAATGGTAGACGTCCCTCCTTATTGATTCCCGGGCAGAGGAGGCTCGTCAGCCTTGGTTGGTATCTCTTCTAAGAGAGTGTCGCTTGTCGTCCCTGGGGGAACACCTGTTAATTATCATTGTCTAGGGTTTCCTCAGCTGGTGGGCCTATTGCCGGACCCTTGTCTACAGACCCCCTTTTAGTCTTTTTATTCACTAGCTCTCTATCTCTTACCCCATTACCATACCCCTCTTCACTTTCCTCCAGCGCATACCCACACAACAATGTCTTCTAATAAATATTGAATTAATTTATTAGATAAAATGTCTCAGGTGTGTGTGTGGAGTGTAAGTGAAAAGACATATGTGTTGTATTCTATCGTGTAGTGAGACAAGAGCGACAATCACAGATCTACATCAAAAGTCGCATCATATAACGGTCAGATTGTCTCACAACAGCACAGATTTGGAAGGTGCTCACCCGGTAAAATGTCTCTCTGAATGATGTTGCTGTCGTTACCATATCTCCTTGAAAATCGTTTTCACTTGAAATAAACAGTATGTTCACCACAGTGTTTTATTTTTCGGTAACGTCTTTCAGGTTTATATATTCCATTTAAAAAAAATGAAAGTTATTATCTTCATGTACTATCCACACATCGGAGATTTGACGGTACTATCATCTCTGAGTGAATTAGTAGTCACCACAATGTCTATTATATCACCGACACACTGCGTTTAGGAATCCCCAGAATGTTCTGTTACTAATAACAAGTGATCTGGCATGACAGCCTCTTCATTTTTAAGACAGTTCATAGGCACAATATTGAGCTTCAGATTTTGGTTTCTTTTGAATATATGCTGCTGTCAGTCTTTTATCCTGACTGCCTTATATGTGTCCGTTATTTCTATAACTGGCTGACCTGTATAGGTGATATATGCCTTCACTCTTGCCGATAGTTCTCACTGCATCTGACTATGGTCATTTCTTTCTAGTCATGAGTGTTGCTATTGTGGTTTTCAAGGGAACCTGTCAAAAAGACAATACCTGGTGAGATCAACCTAACTCAGACTCATTAGAGGTGAGAGTAGGCTTAGGGCCATTATCAGTGCTAACTTCTATATATTCAGAGAACTGATCTCTGTGACATATGACATAAGAGTTCTACACCTAACGTAAGACTATGTCACAGAAGAGAAAGTCATAGGGAAGTATAGAAATCCCATTAACCACTTATAATATAATCTCCTATCATAGACCTATCATTATCTCTCCCTCGTACGGCCTATTTTCCATTATCAAGTACTAATACTATCGAGTGCACTGACCCTGGCTCAACCCGCTAAGTTACGTCTCAGCTAACGGCGGTCGACACTCTATAATACGTTTACACACGAAAGTTCCCTATGCTAGCTTTTTATTCTAAATCTTTATATATATATATATATATATATATATATATATATATATATATATATATATATATATATATATATATATATATATATATATATATATATATATATATATATATATATATATATATATATATATATATATATATATATATATATATATATATATATATTCACCTTATTTACTAATTCCGGTCTAGAATTACACCACTTAATTCCATAAAGGAAAAGTGCGGGTCGACTTTACACAACCTAGACTTAGTGATATATATTCTATTTCGGCACTCAATCAAATCCACACCCGCCTGTCGTAAAGGCCAACTTCAATTCCTTATTAAAACAGTAAATTCAGTTCAAATTTATGGGCTGGACTACGTCACTTGTTTGGTTCTTAACCCTCAGGATTTGTTCTATTCCCTGGTTGTTTTGATCTCCGTACACCGTACTGATCATCGTCTGTAATAAAGACGATCCCCTGTTCCATCGTGTTTCTCCGTTTGATCAAAGGACTCTGTTCACCGTATTTCCACCCGATCCCTGTGTGATCTAGCTCCGAACTCCCCGGAGATAAACGATGTTTCTGGGTCCCGATGATTCTCCGTCAGTCCGATACTGACTCTTATCTTTGAACTTTCCCGGTAGACAATTCTTCCGTTGGGCTTCGCTTCCGTGTCCAATACGTACGGCCAGTGTTTGAAGTCACGATCGCCGTCTTTTTGAAAATTTCAGGACCGTCACATAACTGTTTCTGTCATTTAATCCATCAGGATCGTCGCCTGCCAGCCATATCATGACAGAGAGGGAACTCTAAATCTCAAACCTCCGCTGCCTTGCGGGTATACCCATATGGGAAAGGCTTCGGGGGCAAACCTTGAGGACAAATCCGGAGATGGAGTCCCTAAGGCAGTTCCATTTGTAAACAACATAGTTCTAGCAACTCCTGCGACGGCACAGATGCCAAGTTCCATTGGCTACTGCCTTTCCCTTGGTCAACATCGGCGACGTGGAGAGAGGGAACTTGCTACTGGGCAACCGCTGGTTCTCCGATTTCCATTGCCCAGGCTTGTGCCCTGAAGAGGTCACTTCAGCACCGCGTAAAGCGGTGACACAACACGGGAAGTAGCATTTGCCGGTTATAAGTCTTAATGCTCGATTGGCGTAGAGCAAGACGCCAGGGGCTACTTCCGACGGTGGGAGAGATCATCGTATCTCACTAGACAGCTACCGCCCGCCTAAGCTGGGCAGCCCCCCAGTCAATAAGGTGTTGTCTCGCCACGGTTCATAAGCTCCTGAGGGTGTGTGGAGCTTAGGGGGAAAATCCTGACACATGGACCGCAATCTATACACCTAGCAACAAGAAAAAAAAAACCGGCCCTAAGACTGGGAACATGGAACGTAAGAACCATGACCCCTGGCATCTCAGACGATCTAAACGAGATTGTGGATGCCCGCAAAACTGCAGTGATAAACAACGAACTACTAAGACTGGGGATAGACATTGTCGCCCTGCAAGAGACCAGACTCCAAGAATCTGGAAGCATCAAGGAGAGGGACCTCACTTTCTACTGGCATGGCAAGCCGTGTGGAGAGACCAGGGAGCATGGAGTTGGCTTCGCTATCAGAAAAAAGCTGCTTAATTCCATCATACCACCAAGTGATGGCACTGAAAGAATACTGAAGCTCTAACTCCAGACAGAGGCAGGCCCAGTTAGTATTATAAGCGTTTACGCCCCAACACTAACTGCAGCATCAGAATCTAAAGACAAGTTCTATGACGACCTTAGCAAAGAAGTCAGGGAAACACCAGAGAAACAACATCTTTTTATCCTGGGGGATTTCAATGCCAGGGTTGGCTCTGACCATAAATCTTGGCCTTCATGTCTAGGACAGTTTGGCGTTGGGAAGATCAATGAACAACGTCTCTTGGAATTCTGCAGCCACCATAATATGTGCATGACCAACACCTTCTTTGACACGAAACCTCAACACAAGGTGTCATGGAGGCACCCCAGATCAAAGAACTGGCACCAACTCGACCTGGTGCTCACTAAACGCAGCAATCTCCGCAATGTACGGCTGACTCGCAGTTATCATCGTGCTGACTGCGACACCGACCATTCACTCGTCTCCAGCAAGGTGAAGATAAGGCCCAAGAGAATCTACAGAAGCAGAACAGAAGGAAGACCACGCATCGACACCAGCGGCACCCAAAATAAAGAGAAGGTCAACAAATTCATGCAGGCTCTAGCGGATACTCAGCCTGGCCCCACAAACGGAAATTCCACCGAGAGATGGAGTCATTTTCGCGACACCATCTACAATACAGCACTATCAACATTTGGCAAGAAGCAAACTAAGTCAACCGACTGGTTTGAAGCACACTCTTAAGAGATGCTCCCAGTCCTGGAGACAAAGAGACATGTATTCTCAATGTATAAAACATCACCTTCAGAGAAAACATTGCAGGCATTGCGAACGGCCAGAAATAGAGTACAACAGATGGCAAGAAGATGTGCGAACAGGTAGTGGCTACAGCTCTCTGTTCAAATTCAGACTTGTGCAGACACTGGAAATATAAGAGGAATGTACGAGGGCATCAAGCAAGCTGTCGGTCCATCAAAAAATAAGATGGCCCCTTTACGATCAACTGAGTGGGTAATCATAAAAGATCGAGCGAAACAAATGGATCGCTGGGTAGAACACTACTCAGAGCTATACTCAGTGGATAACACTGTCAGCGAAGAGGCTCTGGAAGCCATCGATCAACAGTCCGTCATGCATGCCCTGGATAACGAACCATGCCTCACAGAAATCAGCGAAGCACTAGACTCTCTCAAATCCGGCAAGGCACCTGGAAAAGATAGTATTCCACCTGAAATTTTAAAATGCAGCAAAGAAACAATCATCCCAGAACTGTATGCAATATTTCAGCTCTGCTGGAAAGAAAAATCAGTACCACAAGATATGAAAGACGCAAACATCGTTACCCTTTATAAAAACAAAGGCGACAGAAGTGACTGCAACAACTATCGCGGTATTTCCCTACTCAGCATTACAGGCAAGATTTTTGCCAGAGTAATCCTTAAAAGATTACACATTCTTGCTGAAAGAATCTACCCCGAATCGCAGTGCGGATTTAGACCCAAAAGATCCACCATCGATATGATTTTCTCACTCCGGCAGCTCCAAGAGAAGTGCAGAGAACAGAGGAAGGCATTATATATTGCCTTCATTGACCTCACAAAGGTAGGCTACTTGACCTCGTGAGCAGAAGCGGCCTTTTTAAGGTCCTTGAAAAGGTTGGATGTCCACCCACCCTTCTTAGTCTCGTGAAATCATTCCACGAAAACATGCAGGGGACCATTTTATTTGACGGCTCAACATCACAGTCATTCAGCATCAGCAGCGGAGTAAAGCAGGGCTGCGTGCTTGCTCCTACACTCTTTGGTATCTTTTTCGGCGTTCTCTTAAGACAGGCATTTGGGACTGCCACTGAAGGCTAATACCTCCACACAAGATCTGATGGCAAACTTTTCAACCCATCAAGACTCAAGGCAAAGACCAAAATAAGGTCAAGATGCGTAAGATAACTACTTTTTGCAGATGATGCGGCGCTGACTGCTCATACAGCAGAAGATCTCCAAAGGCTCATAGATCGTTTTGCATCCTCCTGCAAAGACTTTGGGCTCACCATTAGCCTAAATAAAAGACAGGGGATGGAACAAGATGCTGGTGCGCCTCCGTCAATCAAAATTTCTAATTACGAGTTGAAGGTCATCCACGAGTTTGTGTATTTGGGGTCGACAATATCAGATAATCTTTCATTAGAGACAGAAATCGACAGACGCATTGGAAAGGTAGCCACATCATTTTCCAGGCTAGCTAAAAGAGTTTGGGAGAATAATAGACTAACAGAGCGTACAAAAGCTCAAGTATATAAAGCTTGTGTTGTTAGCACACTTCTCTATGGGTCTGAGTCCTGGACCATGTACTCAAGACAGGAAAGAAAGTTGAACTCCTTCCACATGAGATGTCTGAGACGTATCCTGGGTATAACATGGAAAGACCACATAACAAACAAACATGTGCTTGAAAGAGCAGGTATTACCACAGTGCACACCCTCCTCAAGCAGAGACGCCTCCGGTGGCTGGGCCACGTATCTCGAATGGAGGATGAACGTATTCCCAAAGATCTCCTATACGGAGAACTAGCCACAGGAAAGCGGCCAATCGGAAGACCCCAAATGCGATATAGGGATGTGTGTAAACAAGATATGAAAACCCTTGGAATAGATCCAGACACATGGGAGAGAGTTGCAACAGACAGATGCTCCTGGAGAAGAGATGTACAAAACGGACTGGTGCTTTTTGAGCGCAATCTGATCCAACAAACTGAGGATAAGCGACACAGGCTTAAAACGCAGTCACTTACTGCGGGACTTGCCTCATCTTACAAATGCGGAAACTGTGACAGGGATTGTCACTCTCAAATTGGACTATAGTCACCAGCGGTGCTGCCAGGTGCCTCCCCAGCGGCACAACTCTATAGTCCTACATTGGACTATACAGTCACCAGCGGTGCTGCCAGGTGCCTCCCCAGCGGCACAACTCTATAGTCCTTCAGGACTGAAAGAGGCTTACTACTATACTACTACTACATTGAAGGGTAAAGTACTACTACACTCTAGAGCAGTGTTTCCCAACGTGGGGCCCACGCCCCACAGGGGGGCAATTTTACTGTTAAGGGGGGCAATTCGAAAATGGAAGAAATCGGCTGAATATAACAAAACGGGGAGACTTGATTGAGACTGAAGTTAACTAAATTGGAACCTGACATAAGATCTCTTTGCAGCAAGCATCAAGCGCAAGGATCTCACTAAATTTAAATAATAAATAATTACTAATAATTAAAATAATATAGAAAAATCTTTCATTAAAATTATTTTGTACTTGAATTTCAGTTCTCCATTATATGTTTTGAAAATTTACTTACTGTGTTTGCTCAATAATTACCTAGTGATTTCTTCCTAAAACCTATCATTCAAGTTTCTTTAGTGAACATTTAAATTTTTGAATATTAAAAATAATGTATATGTTGAGGGGGGCATGGGGCGGGGGAGGGGGGCAATATGAATTTTAGAAAGGCTTAAGTGGGGCATGGTACAAAAAAGGTTGGGAAACACTGGTCTAGAGTAAAAGAGGAAAGATTGAATAACACTCTATGCCTCCTTTACTCCCCGGGGTATAAGAGGAACAGCTAAATAACCCCACCCGAGGATAGAAGAGTAACAGCTAAATAACTCAGTGTGGTATTTCTTCACCCGAGGATAGAAGAGGACAGACTTAACAAGAGAGTGAGGTACCTCTACACCCCAGTGTGTAAAAGGAAAATTATTTATGCCTCATCAGCAAACGGAGACTTCAGTGCACCGTAACTTCCGGCATTTCCCTCCTCCATGGTCTCCCTGGCGAATAATTCCGGCCTTTGTACGTTCTCGACATTCTAGATCCGCCATGACTCCCATGTGTCACTCTCCATCCATTCCATTCGCTCGGGTATCAAGTAATTGTTTCCCCCAGGTCGAAAAACCCCGCAGACTGCCGGTGGCACCAAGCTATCAGATTGCTTCGTTCCAGCAATTCGTTCGTGGGCGTGTACCCTCGCTTTTTCAGGGTGGAGACACAATGAACATTCCACTGTAACACAATCAACAGTTACATTGTGCTCTTGCGAACAACGGCCAGTGCTAATTAACATGTGCTGCCTCGTGCAAAAACGGTGGCAGAGCAAATTACACAAGTTTTGATGAAACCACGCAGATAAGAATCGTCTCTGGAATGTCATTTTGCTGCAATGAATCTCCAACACTCACTCTGGCGATACACTGTGGCATTCTGCAGTTCGTCCATCTCTTGTTTGTATCACTTGTGCTCCTGCCTTCAACCTTTTTTCTCTCAGATAGATTGCTTTAAATAATAATTAAATTAATATGTTTTTAATGCGACTTAAATGTGTCCCTAACTGCCATCAATAAGAGCACTCGCTCTTAAACTTCCACAGGGGGGGGGGGGGGGGGGGGTAATTGAATCATTTCCTACATCGGTCAGCGGGACTTAAAAGTTTACTTCTCGTTCAGAAAGCAATGACAAACTACTGATCGTAAGATTGCCTAGTAAATCAAACTAGGGTTGGGGTTGATTGTCACGTTCTGCAAATGGCACGCTACATTTGTGTATGTAAGTCCATCAGATGGCATCTGGCACCGGATTCTCTGGGATCTTACATTGATTTGTGTAAGTCCACCAGATAACTTCCGGTTCTCTGGGACCCTACATAGATTTGTGTAAGTCCACCAGATAACTTCCGGTTCTCTGGGACCCTACATAGATTTGTGTAAGTCCACCAGATAACTTCCGGT
Source organism: Cepaea hortensis (assembly GCA_963921405.1). Lineage (NCBI taxonomy): Eukaryota > Metazoa > Mollusca > Gastropoda > Stylommatophora > Helicidae > Cepaea > Cepaea hortensis. The sequence continues at coordinate 7,213,433 of OY992885.1, read as the reverse complement.
TCTCTGGGACCCTACATAGATTTGTGTAAGTCCACCAGATAACTTCCGGTTCTCTGGGACCCTACATAGATTTGTGTAAGTCCACCAGATAACTTCCGGTTCTCTGGGACCCTACATAGATTTGTGTAAGTCCACCAGATAACTTCCGGTTCTCTGGGACCCTACATAGATTTGTGTAAGTCCACCAGATAACTTCCGGTTCTCTGGGACCATAAATAGATTTGTTTTGTCCCGGAGATGAGACCTATTCTATGTGTTCCCCTTTCTGGATACCCCAGTCAGCTTCTCCTCTTGGATCTCACCCAGATTCCAAGGTCAGTGAATCCAGCAAAAGCAGCAAATAGCTTCAGGCCCAGAACATCTCCAGGTCAATAATCCACTAACAGCAGCAGATAGCTTCAGACACAGAACATCCCCGGGTCAATGATCTAGCAGACAGCTTCAGACACAAAACATCCCTAGGTCAATGATCCAGTAACACCAGCAGATAGCTTCAGGCACAGAACATCCCCGGGTCAATGATCCAACGGATAGCTTCAGACACAGAACATCTCCAGGTCAATGATCCAGCAAATATCTTCAGGCACAGAACATCTCCAGGTCAATGATCCCGCAAATATCTTCAGGCACAGAACATCTCCAGGTCAATGATCCAGCAAATATCTTCAGGCACAGAACATCTCCAGGTCAATGATCCAGCAGATAGCTTCAGGCACAGAACATCCCCAGGTCAATTAATCCAGCAACAGCAGCAGATAGCTTCAGGCATAGAACATTACCAATCAGTTATCAGTTGGGGTATCTTCATTGCACTCCGGACAGGTCCATATGTGCTCAGATCCTCCCCCCAGCATATGCATCAGCGTCCGGTGGCTAATAGTGCCAGTTCTGTGTTGGTTGACGAGGCGCCTTGTTTTCCCGATGTACCTCTCGCGTCTGGCCGTGCCGATTCTTACTCCCAAGTCTCTCATCCTGGACAACGATGTGGATTCACTGACGTCAAAGTCCTCTGTTCTCGCCATATCTTTAAGGACGTTAATAACATCAGCACGATCCATGGGCTGGCCATCTACAGGGGGTGCAGTGCCAGCCAGTTTATCAGCTCGTTCATTCCCCACATGACACATCGAATGAGGGATGGTCTAAACATACGGGTATTGCAATGGCGTGTTACATTATTGTACTTTATTGCTGTGATGTCTTCAAGGTTTTTTTTTCATTGTGTTTGTTGCAGTAATCGACAGGGACAACACCACATCTGCCCACTTGGTGAGTGACAACACGCACAAACCTGTCACTTGGTGGGAGACAACACGTCGAGATCTGCCCGCTTGGTGAGAGGCAACACCACATCTGCCCACTTGGTGTGGAGCAACACCACATCTGCCCATTTGGTGAGGAACACCACCACATCAGCCCACTTTGACAAGAGAACCCTCGTGAGTGATTTCTCCAGAAATGCCACGTCAGAAGCAGACTGCGACATTAGCCTCCACAAGCGACCCGTCTAGCCAGGGGACGCTCATTCCTGCACCACCACTGTGCTTTAGCGACACTGCCAGCAAACTGGAGGATCTGGTCAAAGAGCATCCTCCACACTGGTTTGTTACTACATGTTGCATTCTCTCTGTTATTAACACGTTCAGGTGAAAATAAGTATGTGCGACTGTTGTGAGAAAGAATGTGTGTCTCCCAACGGCCCGATAGTAATCTTTCCCAGCAAAACAAATCTCAGCTTGTTCACAGTGGCCTCACCACAGTTCGTTCATCTGTGGACACATGTAAATGTCATTGGAAGACACGCTTGACATGCCCCACGTTATTCAGGAACGCGTAATCATATTCCCCGTAGGCACATGTTCCTTTAAAGACTCGTTTACATGCACATCCCGCAATCTAATGCATGTTGTTATTATTTGCCTAAGATATAACATGAAATATATTGGACAGGCAGGTGAGGTCATTGCACAACACTCAGGCACATCTATCTCTAACCATTGCAATTCACTCGATCACAATGGTGGTCGACTACATGTGTGTAACAACATTCAGGTCACGTGTCTAAGCTTAATTAGACTTACAATCGAGAGACACTTAATCAACACTTTGGGATGCATCCATCCAGCTGGAATCAATACTGTTATAGATTCCACTGTTTAGCTTTGCTGACTCCCCTCTATATATTCATGTCTGTTTCCACATTTGTGTCTTCACATTTTCTTATTAGGCACCTTAACACTGGAACTCCTGCCTTGACTTCCTGCGCACGGAGGAATCGCAATGGCCTGTTAACATTGGATACCCCCCCCCCCCCCCCCCCCCACCACCACCACCCTATATTTTAGTCTTATCTTTATTTTCTAATTTTATTTCGTTTAGATCTGTTTGTGATGTACCTAAAGAAGATCATAAGGACGAAACGTCAGATTCGTTGTGTTGTCGTTTAGCTTATTTTGACATTTTTCTTTACGTTAATTTAGTATTATTGTTATTGTTATTTTCCCCACGGTGATTTCTGTAAACCGGGTTTAAGATGGCTGTAAGTATGTACACTGTGCGACATCTCTGTTTCTGGCAGCAGTCACACATACCAAGCTGTTTTCATTCCATTGTGCCATTCCCTGATGCAGCCTTTGTTTCTCATTATCTATTAACACGTTTTAAACATAGTGTGTCCATCTTTAACTTATCAGGAAGTGTTGCATGCCGTTCATTCCTCTCAACTATCTGTGTCAGACACGCCACTTGATGCCGTCTGTTGTTGTCACTGGCTAGTTGACATCAAGAGATCTTTCTATCTGTGTATGTGTGTGTGTCTGTATGTGTGTCTGTGTGTATGTGTGTGTGTGTGTGGGTGTCTGTGTGTGTGACGCGCGTGGCTCTCTTGTTTATTTACGTGCGTGTTTGTGTACTTGTGTGTGTGTGTATCGTTTTCTCATTAGTTTACATTCCAAAAATCCTTGTGTGTGTGTGTATTTGTGGTGTGTGTGTGTGCGCGCACGTTTTTACTCTCTCGTTAATTTAAATACAAGAGACCCTTTGTGTGTGTATGTGTGTGTGTGTGTGTGTGTGTGTGTGTGTATGTGTGTGTGTGTGTGTGTGTGCGAGCACGCGCGCACGGCTTCGTGGCTTAGAGGTTATGACTTTTCTCCGTAATCTCGTATACTCTCGTCAGGTAACGCGATGACGGTTCAAATCAGCAGTGGTTCGAATCGCATCGGTAACTTACGGGGTATGTGCGCCGGCCGCTCAGAAAGCAATGGCAAACTATTGAGCGTAATCTTGCCAAGAGATCAACATACAGCTGAAAGATGCTGGTGTTGACAGCTAAGTCCTATAAAAGGATATGCTAAAAAAAAAAAAAAACTACAAGAAATAATTATGTTCGTGTGTGTTTGGCGCCTTCGTTGCTTTACATACAAGAAACCCCTGTGTGGGGGGTGGGGGGTGAGAGAGAGAGAGAGAGAGAGAGAGAGAATTTCAGAAGGAGCTGGCATTGGAGGACATCTGTAGGAGCTGTCATGGGAGAACGTCTGTAGGAGCTGCCGTTGGGGGACGTCTATAGGAGCTGTCATTGGGGGACGTCTGTAGGAGCTGTCATTGTGGGGACATCTGTAGGAGCTGTCATTGGAGAACGTCTGTAGGAGCTGTCATGGGAGAACGTCTGTAGGAGCTGTCATTGGGGGACGTCTGTAGGAGCTGTCATTGGGGGACGTCTGTAGGAGCTGTCATTGGGGGACGTCTGTAAGAGCTGCCATTGGGGGACGTCTGTAGGAGCTGTCATTGGGGGACGTCTGTAAGAGCTGCCATTGGGGGACGTCTGTAGGAGCTGTCATTGGGGGACGTCTGTAGGAGCTGTCATTGGGGGACGTCTGTAGAAGCTGTCATAGGATAACGTGTCAAAAGTAACGTCCCTTATATACACCTACAGCCCACTGGGTATAAGGACTACAGTTATATTTGTATAGACAACATGGCACTCGATGGGAGGTGTGTCGGTATTGTCAGCTATTTAGTAATGTGTTCAAATACCTCCCCATTTACTCCAATGGTTATATAAGTTTCTTCTTGAGTGTTCAAATATCTCTCCATTTATTCCAATGTTTGTGTTAATGTCTTCTATAATGTTCAAATATCTCCCTATTTACTCCAATGTTTGTTTCTTAGAAGGGCTCGCGGTTCCCCCATCAGGTCCCCAGGTCCCTGTGTGTCATTCGGACGACCGCCTCTGCACGTGGCCCTGGCCTGATCTAGTGCAGATACTACGATCTTGGCCGAAAGGCCGAGGTGATGGTCCCGTGCCGGTCTGGCACAATATTTATAAGGTGATTGTTGTTTATGACACAGAACAACCAATGACCAAGTCCTACAAGAAACAAATGGAAATCGTAAACTGATTAGAGACATTAGACGTGGACAGGCAAGATTTGTTGGTCACGTTATGAGAAGAAATAAATTGGAAAACTTTGTGACAATTGGCAAGATTTGAGGGGAAGAGAACAAGAGGAAGGCAGAGAAGTAGATACATGAATGGTTTCGCCACTTTGCATGATCGAGACAAGGACACTGAGCTGATCCACGACTCGGTGATCGAGTGAGATGGCGAATCATGACGCTTATCGGCATGGCACATGATGATGATGATGTTGTCATTGATTTTAATGAACTTGTTGAAGTGCCTGCTCCGTGGCGAAGAGGTAACGGGTGCAGTTCGTAATCCCGCATACCCGCGTTCGAAACACATCTGCGGGCGATTTGGCAGCAGACCGCATTACGTTGGGTTTTTTTACGAAATGGTGTGGGTGCCGGTCGTTCAGTAAGCAATGACAAACTACTGAACGCAAATTTGCCAAGAGATCAAAATAGTAAACAATGTTGGTGTTGACTGCGACGTCCTGTAACTAACTTGTTTGTTGACAGCGTGATCCAATGTGCCAGTCTCCCGAACTCTGGCAAGAACGCCTACAACTCAAACTTTGACCTCAGCCAACCCCTGCTGGCCTACATGACCCGGACAGTTCGCAAGGTCAGCGCCCACAGCCTGACCTTTGACATCCTGCGGGGAGAGTTGGTCACCGTCGGCAACGGCATTCTTATTCCAGAGGATTACCCAGGTGAGTGCTGAACCATCATCATCATCATCAGAGGATTACCCAGGTGAGTGCTGAACCATCCTCATCATCATCAGAGGATTACCCAGGTGAGTGCTGAACCATCATCATCATCATCAGAGGATTACCCAGGTGAGTGCTGAACCATCGTCATCATCATCAGAGGATTACCCAGGTGAGTGCTGAACCATCGTCATCATCATCAGAGGATTACCCAGGTGAGTGCTGAATCATCATCATCATCATCATCAGAGGATTACCCAGGTGAGTGCTAAACCATCGTCATCATCATCAGAGGATTACCCAGGTGAGTGCTGAATCATCATCATCATCAGAGGATTACCCAGGTGAGTGCTGAACCATCGTCATCATCATCAGAGGATTACCCAGGTGAGTGCTGAACCATCGTCATCATCATCAGAGGATTACCCAGGTGAGTGCTGAATCATCATCATCATCATCAGAGGATTACCCAGGTGAGTGCTGAATCATCATCATCATCATCAGAGGATTACCCAGGTGAGTGCTGAACCATCATCATCATCAGAGGATTACCCAGGTGAGTGCTGAATCATCGTCATCATCATCATCATGGTTGTCATCGCCAGCAGCATTGTTGTTGTCGTCATGTTCACTGCCAGCAACATTATCATGATCGTCGTCAACATCGTCACCATTGGTACGATCATCATCATCATCATCATCATCATCATCATCATCATCATCATCATCATCATCATCATCAACATCATCATCATCATCATCAACATCATCATCACCATCATCATCATCATCATCATCATCCACATCAACATCATCATCATCATTAGCAGAAGTAGCGTCATTATTATCATTGCCATCAACGGCAGCGTTGACATTAATATCATCAACATCATCGCTGCAATCTTCTCCTCCTCCTCCTCCTCCTCCTCCTCCTCCTCCTCCTCCTCCTCCTCCTCCTTTTCCTCTTTCTTCTTCTTCTTCTTCTTCTTCTTCTTCATCTTCATCTTCTTCTTCTTCTTTTTTTTTTTCTTTTTCTTCTTCTTCTTCTTCTTCTTCTTCTTCTTCTTCTTCTTCTTCTTCCTTCTAATGGAGGTGTGGCTGGGGGATGGCTGGTTGGAGGTGTGGGTGGGGAGAGGATGTGAGGGTTAGGATGTGTATGTGGGTGGGCGTGGGATGTGTGGGTTGGTGGGGGATGTTTGTGGGTGGCGAATGTGTTTTGGTTGGGGGAACAGGTGAGGGCAGTGTGTGTGGGTGGGGATGTGCGGGAGGGGGATGGGTCGGTTGGTGGGGTATGTATGTGTCCCTGGGTGTGTGTATTGGTAGGTGGGGGTGTGTGTGGGTAGGGTGATGTATGGGTAGGTAGGATATGGGCCTCATAACATGGTAATTTGCCTTGTTTATGTTTACAACATTCATTTCACAATGTTTATTTTTCTTCTTATGTAAATGTATAATGCTCTTGATGAACGGAAGACGAGTGATTGGAAGGGCCAAATGTAAGACAGGCCTGCGTGCACAAATATAAAATATAAAAATATAAAAATAAATAAATAAATAATAAATATATAAAAATTTGTGACCCTTTTATAATAAAGTTGATTTGATTTGAAAGTTGATTTGATTTCTTCCTTCTTCTTCTTCTTCTTCTTCTTCTTCTTCTTCTTCTTCTTCTTCTTCTTCTTCTTCTTCTTCTTCTTCTTCTTTGATGAATGCATTTGTCACAGTGTGAGATTTTTATATGCTCGTAGATAAAATGTAACAATGAGAAATCAGTAGAGGCAGTTATAACAGATTGTCTACACAAACGCTAGTCTCTTGGCCCTGTCAGGAACTTGAGGGGTCATTTACATCAGTAATGAAGGCACAGGAATGGTAATGTGAAAAGAAAAAGAATACATTTGTGGAGGTTAGCTTGGCTGAAAGGTTAAAAGCGCTAGCACTTACACTTCCTTGCGCTGATTTCCATGTAGCAGGTTCAATCCTACACCGGTCAGTTAAACTAAAGTGTTGACTTCTCATCCGCGTGCCCAATTTGTAACCCTTTCAAAATAAAGTTGAACTGAATTGAATTGAATTGAATCATCTTTGACTAGGGGACGTAAATTACAAATACCTAAGACGTCGGTGTGGGTTCCCCTGATGGCGAGAGCTACTGGTAGCAATATTGATAGTATGAGTGCCGGTTCAAGAAGCAATGGCAAACTACTGAACGTAAACTTGCCAAGAAGTCACAAACAGCCAACAAATGCTGGGATTAACTGCTAGATCCTGTAAAGGATATGCGACTGTAGAAGAAAAACATCGACACGTAAACATCAGTTCAGTGGGCTCACTAGTAGGAGCAACTGCCAGTGGTGGTAGCAGGGTTGTGACAACGCTCAAGCTTAGAGTGAGGGAATGAATGAAAACGCGGAGATAACAGGCCTGTGAGACAGTCCGTGTCTCCAGCCAGGCCACACCTTTAGTTGTGTACGACGTGTATTGTTTACGATGTGCATTGTGAGATGGATTTCTCGTTGTAACAAATCCAGAGCTGTGTTCGGGATATGAATTCCTCTTCTGTGTGTGTTGTGTGTGTGTGTGTGTGTGTGTGTGTGTGTGTGTGTGTGTGTGTGTGTGTGTGTGTGTGTGTGTGTGTGTGTGTGGGTGTGGGTTGTGGGTTGGGTGTGGTGTGGGGTGGGTGTGTGTGTGTGTCTGTGTGTGTGTGTGTGTGTGTGTGTGTGTGTGTGTGTGTGTGTGTGTGTGTGTGTGTGTGTGTTGTGGGTGTGGGTGTGGTGTGTGTGTGTGTGTGTGTGTGTGTGTGTGTGTGTGTGTGTGTGTGTGTGTGTGTGTGTGTGTGTGGGTGTGGGTGTGGGTGTGGGTGTGGGTGTGGGGTGTGGGTGTGTGTGTGTGTGTGTGTGTGTGTGTGTGTGTGTGTGTGTGTGTGTGTGTGTGTGTGTGTGTGTGTGTGTGTGTGTGGGTGTGGGTGTGGGTGTGGTGTGTGTGTGTGTGTCTGTTGTGTGTGTGTGTGTGTGTGTGTGTGTGTGTGTGTGTGTGTGTGTGTGTGTGTGTGTGTGTGTGTGTGTGTGTGGGTGTGGGTGTGGGTGTGGGTGTGGGTGTGGGTGTGTGTGTCTGTGTGTGTGTGTGTGTTGTGTGTGTGTGTGTGTGTGTGTGTGTGTGTGTGGGTGTGTGGTGTGTGTGTGTGTGTGTGTGTGTGTGTGTGTGTGTGTGTGTGCAACCTTGCTTTGAACTGGGAGCGTAGTCCCACAAGCATTACGTCTGGTAGCACGTGGACTGAATTTTGTATGTGGATTAGCTTTCCCTCTTAACAGTGTAACTTGCTATGGGGCAAACTCACTCAGGAATTCAAGAGTTGTTGTTGCTGCTGTTGTTGTTGTTGTTGTTGTTGTTGTTTGTTGTTGTTGTTGTTGTTGTTGTTGTTGTAGTGTTGAGATCATGGCAGTAACTAAAGAGGTGTGGCCTGGCTGGAGACACGGACAGTCTCACAGGCCTGTTATCTCAGCGACTCAGTATTTTCAGAGAAATCGAGATGGGCGGGGTTCAAAGTCAATGGGTTGAGTCACTGAGATGGTCAAGGCTTATAAAAATCAGTTTACCTTTGTGCCAGGACACGCTGTGTAAGAGAAAACAAGCAAGCTGATGGACTGGCGGCTCGAGATACTGTAGAAAGTGGACAAGCAATGGAACGGGCAGATATATTGAATTGTCATTAGAACGAACGAACGAACTTTATTTTCAGAGGGTCACAATTATCCATTGTCCTCTTTTACATTCAAATAGAAAAAAAAAAAACGAAGACGAAAATCATTCTCAGATGAATGTTGTGAAAACTCATAGAGGCGGGCGATCAAACGAATCAAAGATAACTGCGAATCTGCAAACCCCTGACCAGACTGGAAGAGCATCTAGTAAAAAAATTGGTGTGGCCAAACAAGAGCTCTAGGCAGGGAGTCAATGAAGAATGGTCAACAAACACAGAAATGGTGTCGTCGACCGCTACAAGCTGAGGGATTCCGAGCACTTTTGGACTGAATGTTTCGATGTGCAATGAGGGTAATGTGACCACAAATTAAGCTTAAGACACAAACAGTATTATATTCTCACACACATTTGCCGCTGTGTTGCCTCCTCAGGTTGGTTTGCTATCCTGGGATCCCCAAACAGCGGCATCAGTCACCAGAGCGTACCTCACTACACCAAGCTGTCACTTCTGGCTGTGGCTAAGTCTTCTCACTTTCTCATTGGCGGGAAAGATCCCATACATGGATTGATGGTAAGTCCAGCCATTAGCTGTCTGTACAGGGGCGTTACTACACCAAACCGTCGCTTCTACAGTTAAGTGTTCTGACTTTCTAATTGGGAAAGATCCCGTACACGGATTGCAGTCCTGATATTAGCTGCCTGCACGCAGGCGTTACATAACCAATCATTTATTATTGTGGGTTATTGTAGCAATTGTCAGAGAACCAATCATAGCCCAGTCGGTAGTGTTCAGTAACTAATAATAACAGTCATGAGTGTTAGACAACCAATCATAGCCCAGTCAATATTATAGATAACCAATCATAACTAAGTCAATAGTGTTAAGTAACCAACCATAACAGGGTAAGCATTGTTAAATAACCAATCAAAACCCGATCCGTATTGTTAGGTAACCCATCATAGCACAGTCAATATTGTTACGTAACCAATCAGAACTCAATCAATCATCTTGTGTAATCTAGGCCACGACATATCAGGTGAGGTTGAAAACTCTCTCCCTAGTCACCTTTCCTCCACAGACAATTCGCAGAACCTTCTGGGCGTTGTTTGGTACCCATTTCGATCAGACTGGGTCGACCCCAGAGAAGTACCAGTCGGAACATACAACCCTAACCTCTGCTGGTGAATTGACCCCGGACCATTGTTTTGCCAGGCGAACTCACCAACCACTATGTCACCATTATTGTTGACCAATCACGAAAGAGTCGAGATTGTTAGGTAGCCAATCATAAAGCACAAAATATTGTTAACCAATCGTAAGATTCAAATGTAATTAATACAAGAATCAAGCAATAATCAACACATACGGACACATTTTACAGTATAATTAGAACAAGGAGGACACGAACAATATAATGCACATGTATGCTGTATCTCGACAGATGCTACTACTAAAGACAAGTTCAACATATAATGAAGTGGTGTCATGAAACTTTCTAACTGAAATACACAAAACGTAGAAGCACGACTATTTGTAGACGGAATACAATAAATAAAGATGCGTATAATCTTGCAAACAAATAATGCTGTAATTGCGTGAAATTATCAACATGTCATATATACTAGCTTAATGATGTGTGGTGACCAGCTGACTTTTCTCCCCTAGCTTGGAGGGAAGGCCGGTAGCTATGGTATAATTTGATGAGTTTGGGAATGTTCCACACTTGGTGTCAAACTGACCGACTACAATAACTACACAGGCCAAACCGCCCATCCTGCGAATTATGTGGGCGCTGTAAACAGAAGTATCTACCACTTCTAGTCGTTGGGATCATTCGCGGGTATTGATTGGCTTTCACGGAAAGAAGTATAGTTCAGAGTACATACTAGGCAAAGTAGGGGTCACCGTGAGGTGTGAAGTGACGGTGGCTAGCTCATGCTCAGAAACTGGTTTCTATTGTAGCCCTAGGCTGGTAATTTTCCTACGAGCCACTGATAATACACGTCCCTTTGATCTCTTGGGTAATGAGTTCCTATGCATAGTCTTTTCGGCTAAAGGCCAAGAACCAGCCATCCCGTGCGCAAGTTGAGCATGGCGGAAATCCCACGACATTTTTGGAGATCTCAAAGTCCTCAAAGTGGAAACCTGCCCACGGGTAGAAAGAGCTCTTTACCTGGATGGAACCTGTCTAGAGGAGACAAATCTGACATCCACGCATGCTGGAGTCGGACGCACTGACCTTGAGATGCATACACAGGAGTGGCGCACTGCCCTAGGGAGGGCACGCAGACGCTGAGTTATGCCTGTAACAGATGTTTATAATTAGGGGTTGAATTGACATATCCAACAACGGCAGACGCTGATGGTAGAGGCTAACCATTAGAAGCTTCGGGGTGGCATAAAAGAAGGCTGTTGTAGTAGTAATTTTTTTAAGGAAGAAATGTCAGTGTTTTGGGCATTAAGGTTTTTCTCCTTATTTGCATAACTTGTCTCTAATATGCTATACTGTTTTCCATGTAAATATTCACTAATGATCTTCTCGGTAATGGATTATACTCTTTACTAAGTTAATATTCTCTGATAGAGTGGAAATTTTTTTCTATGTGAATATTTACTACAAAACTTGTGATGCACGTGAGATTCATTCTTTTCCAACACATTATCATGTCATCTTATTTGTTCTAGTCTTCGAGTTTCTCAGAGACTAAAACACAAAAACAGTTACAACAACAATAAATAGTGTGTATTGGTGACGGACAGAGAAATAGCGGGGAGACGACTGAAGTTTGAAACTGGTGTAAATTAACAGGGAGAAAGATCGACAAAAGATGTGAGGGAAAGTCTGTACTAAAATAAAAACTGTTTGGTCCACAGGTACAGAATGACGAAAAGGGTAACTTGCGGAGAACCGAATGCTCCGTGCTTCCAGGAACTGTGCTTCGAAAAGCTGGCCTGTACCGCGAAGAGAAACTAGCCACAAAGGAGAAACATAAAAAGAAAAAAAGCAAAGATGCGCCACAGCGTGAGTTCTTGAAGTGCTTCGATGAGCAAGATCGGGAGATGTTTATATACACGCGGCAGGAGGGAACCTTCTACACCGTGGCCAAGGATGAGACGTCAACCTCGCCAAGAGTCTTACAGATGCAGGACATTCTGAGGTTTGTTGTTGTCTTGTTGATTATGATGTTTTCGTGGCTTCAGCTGTGTTAGTACGCCAGTCCGTTTGTCCTCCGCTGTGTTCTGAGCTGATGTTGTTTCTGCAGTTTCTTCCCCTGCTTCTTCTTTATATTCTTCTTTATATTCTTCTTTATATTCTTCTTTTTCTTCTTCTTCTTCCGGTGCTGCTGTTGCTGTTACTGCTCCTTCTCTTCTTTCTCATTTTATTTTCTTCTTCTTCTTCTCCTCCTTCTTTATCTTCTTTTTCAACGACGACAACAATGACGACGAGGAAGGCGGAGATAGAGGCGTGTATACATGAGGAAGAAGAAGATGATGATGATGAGAAGGAGGAGGACGAGGAGGAGATGGATGATGGATGATGAGGAGGAAATGGATGATGATGACGATGATGATGGATGGTGATGAGGATGGTGATGAGGATGATGATGATGGATGATGATGATGATGATGATTGATGATGATGATTGATAATGGATGATGATGATGATTGATGATGAAGATGATGATGAATGATGACTGATGATGATTGGTGATGATGGATGATTGATGATGATGACGATGATGATGATGATGATGATGATTGATGATGATGATGATTGATGATGATGATGATGATGATGATGATTGATAATGATGGATGATGATTGATGATGATATATGATGATGATTGGTGATGATTATGATGATTGGTGATGATGTATGATGATGATTAGTGATGATTGATGATGATTATTGATGATGATGATGGTGGTGATGATGATTGGTGATGATGATTGGTGATGATTGATGATGATGATGATGCTGTTGATGATGATGATGATGATGATGATGATGATGATGATGATGATGATGATGATGATGATGATGATGATGATGATGATGATCGTAGATTTAAGCAACGACATTATAAACACAAGAACATCCTCTACCCAACAGATATAAATTCCCCTTGGTTGTGAAGCTCATCTATGGCCGAGTGCCCACGACCCCGTGCGCGTTCACCCAAGTCCTCTTGCTCACAGACCGTGGCATCAGCCGAACACTGGTGGCCTCCACCGTCCTGTCCTACAACAACATCAACGTAGAGATCCCACTGGGTAGGTCTTAGCATTGTTGTGTCCTGTCCTACAACAACATCAACGTAGAGATCCCACTGGGTAGGTCTTAGCATTGATGTGTCCTGTCCTACAACAACATCAACGTGGAGATCCCACTGGGTAGGTCTTAGCATTGATGTGTCCTGTCCTACAACAACATCAACGTGGAGATCCCACTGGGTAGGTCTTAGCATTGATGTGTCCTGTCCTGGCAGAATCGTTTCATTCCAAAATCGTGTCGTTTCAGGATCATTTCATGACAAGGTGGTGTCCATGTGATATCATTTCATGACAAGGTCGTGTCCTTGTAATATTTCATTACAAGGCCGTGCCCTTCAGAGGTCATTACATTACAAGATCGTGTCATTATAAGGGCTCAGATGTATATTATAGTCATATTATATAAGTCATGTCATAATTAGGTCACGTCATAATTATGTCATGTCATAATGAAGTGATGTCACTACAAGGATATATCGTTACATACCGTCGACTCATCACAACTAGGTCTAATTTGTTGTTTGCATTATACTTGTATTTGTGTACACTGATCAACACTTGTAACCGTTGTTTTCTTTTCTAGTGGCTATATCATGTCAATGTCAGACCATTGTGACATTATGTCATGATGCGGTCACATGATGTCAAGGCTATGTCATTTAATGGTCCAGGCAATACACGATCATGTTGTTTCAAGGTCAAACTAGGGTCAAATTGTTACTAAGAAGTCATGTTCTTAAGGAGTGCCTTTATTCATATATATATATATATGTGTGTGTGTGTGCGTGCGTGCCTGCCTGCCTGCCTGCCTGCCTGCGTGCGTACGTGCGTGTTGAGGCACATATGATATATGGTACACAATGCTCTTTCACGTTGTAAGATCACAGGCAGGGGACTGAAGCAGTTATGTGATAAATAAGGTTTAATGAAGTTACTTGCATCTCCCATACATGATGTCGCAATCTACCCCAGCATCTTTGGCTGTTGGTGATTTACCATGATCGGCTGGCCTAGTGGCTTAGAATGCCAGGTTCTCCTTCGGGGGATCAGAGTTCGAATGCTCGGTATGGTAAGGATTTGTTTCTGTCGGGGGTGGGTGGGGGCGCAAAAAAGAAAACCCTAACCTGGACAGTTCGCAGCGACTGCACAAGCCAGGCGGCCTTAATTCTTCAGGCTCACGACCCGGCTGTCCTACACCGCAAGATACTATAGATGACAGACAATGATTTACTATGCAATGTTTCCGTTCAGTACTTTATCAATGCTTTCTGTACGACCGACGTCCACACCATGGAAATCAACGCAAGGCGGTCTGATTCCATATTGTCTGTTGCTGATGTCGAATCCTCAAATGGTGTGTCGGGGAACTGTATCGGGGAACTGTGACAGGGAACTGTGTCGGGGAACTGAAAACGTTCACTGATCTTAAGCCACAACGCCGGCCTTCTAATGAAGGTGATACAGAATTCGTGTGTTGTGTTGTTCTAGATTGTATGATCAGTGCAAGGGAACTGGAGTAGTTATGTCTCATATAGCTTCTAATGAAGGGGATACAGAATTCGTGTGTTGTGTTGTTCCAGATTGTATGATCAGTGCAAGGGAACTGGAGCAGTTATGTCTTATATAGCTTCTAATGAAGGTGATACAGAATTCGTGTGTTGTGTTGTTCTAGATTGTATGATCAGTGCAAGGGAACTGGAGCAGTTATGTCTTATATAGCTTCTAATGAAGGGGATACAGAGTTCGTGAGCTGTGTTGTTCCAGATTGTATGATCAGGGAACTGGAGCAGTTACGTCTTATAAAGCTTCTAATGAAGGGGATACAGAGTTCGTGAGCTGTGTTGTTCCAGATTGTATCATCAGTGCAAGGGAACTGGAGCAGTTATGTCTTATATAGCTTCTAATGAAGGGAACAGAGTTCGTGTGCTACATGGCTCCACACTATATGATCAATGTTGCCAGTTGTCCCTCAGTTTTCCAGTTCATTTCTCCTCACAGTATGTCAATGTAATGATGTTCTCCACCTTCAGACACAGAGCTGAAATTCCGTGTGGCCAGGAACACTAGCAGTCTGCTGAGCAGCAAGGCATACACCCGGGCTCTGGAGATGTGCAAAGAGCAAGCTCCAAGCTACATCAAGGATATGAAGGTTGTTTTCCCGTGTATTTCTGTCATCTCGCAGCCTTGACATGCATGATGTACTCTCTTCTGTTTGACAACCACACTTTTTATTCTCTCTCGCGTGCTATGAATTATCAGTTGCGAAACTAGACTGTAGTTTTGCCTTTGCTTGTCAAATTGGATTATGGTTAACAAGAATAAGGAGAACTGCAGTAAAGCTTAAAAGGGCAATGAATGAATCACCAAAACACGAGAAGTAGATGGTGAGCTTTAGTAGAACACGATTACAAGAAACTAAATGGACGTTGTGGCTAAAGCTTTCGTCAGCACAGAACAAACACACGCAAACAGACACACCGCTACACCAAAAACACTACATGAAAATATTAAGGTTACTTAGCTTAATACGTCTTGAGCAACAGTAAGTGTATTGAATTAACAGATGTGTGGTTTAGGTGGTCAAAGGGCTAACGGTCAGTACCGCCAGATTGTGAGAATTGTATGGATAGCTTGCCCTGGCATTGCGGGGGTGCGGGGGGATGAACAGACTGATAGGCTAGCAGGGAATGTGCCTCTTGGCGGTAGAATACCTATGGACAAGGCAGAGGTGGTCGAGCGCCTGTGGGACCAGGTGGAGAAGGCGGGGAAACAGACTGAGAACCCGTGTGTGGATAGAATGAGGTTGCGGGAGATCGGCAGGGGTTTTGGAAGAATCTCAAAACTGAGAGGGAAAACCAGGAGAACTTTCAATCAGATAGCGGTCGAAACGATAAGTAGTATGACTTTTCGCTGGTTGTTGAACGAGAGGACGGAGCACGTATGGGAATTTCCTGAGTGCAGTGATGTCGGTTACTAGCGCAACACAACTCAAATAAACCATACATGTTCTTCTGGTGCACTTGACTTATCATTGCTTGTGGATTAGCTCTCACTATTACCAGTGGCCCTCGCCATCAAGTGAACCCACTCCGACTTCAGAGGGGCTTGTAATTTACATTCACAAGTCAAGGACGAGAAGTTAATATTTGAATCCAACTGACCAGTCTAGGGTTTGAACCCGCTACCTCGGCATTAGCACATCGGTTGTTTAAGAACAAACGCTCTTATCCATTCGGCCATGCTGAACTCCACTACGGCATAGACACAAGGAACTCTCAGTGTAGCAAATACCTTCTAGTTACAGTCACACAAGGAACTCTCAGTGTAGCAAATACATTCTAGTTACAGTCACACAAGGAACTCTCCGTGTAACAAATACGTTCTAGTTACAGTCACACAAGGAACTCTCAGTGTAGCAAATACGTTCTAGTTACAGTCATACAAGGATATCTCAGTGTAGCAAATACATTCTTGTTACAGTCACACAAGGAACTCTCAGTGTAGCATATAACTTCTAGTTACAGTCACACAAGGAACTCTCAGTGTAGCAAATACATTCTAGTTACAGTCACACAAGGAACTCTCAGTGTAGCATATAACTTCTAGTTACAGTCACACAAGGAACTCTCAGTGTAGCAAATACATTCTAGTTACAGTCACACAAGGAACTCTCAGTGTAGCATATACCTTCTAGTTACAGTCACACAAGGAACTCTCAGTGTAGCAAATACCTTCTAGTTACAGTCACACAAGGAACTCTCAGTGTAGCAAATACATTCTAGTTAGAGTGACACAAGGAACTCTCAGTGTAGCAAATACGTCCTAGTTACTGTCACACAAGGAACTCTCAGTGTAGCAAATACATTCTAGTTAGAGTCACACAAGGAACTCTCAGTGTAGCATATAGCTTCTAGTTACAGTCACACAAGGAACTCTCAGTGTAGCAAATACATTCTAGTTAGAGTCACACAAGGAACTCTCAGTGTAGCAAATACGTTCTAGTTACAGTCACACAAGGAACTCTCAGTGTAGCAAATACATTCTAGTTACAGTTACACAAGGAACTCTCAGTGTAGCAAATACGTTCTAGTTACAGTTAAACAAGGAACTCGCAGTGTAGCAAATACGTTCTAATTACGGTGAAACAAGGAACTCTCCGTGTAACAAATACGTTCTAGTTACAGTCACACAAGTAACTCTCAGTGTAGCAAACACGTCCTAGTTACAGTCGGACAAGGAACTCTCCGTGGAGCAAATACGTTCTAGTTACAGTCGGACAAGGAACTCTCAGTGTAGCAAATACGTTCTAGTTACAGTCACACAAGGAACTTTCAGTGTAGCAAACACATCCTTGTTACAGTCACACAAGGAACTCTCAGTGTAGTAAATACGTTCTAGTTACAGTCACACAAGGAACTCTCAGTGTAGCATATAACTTCTAGTTACAGTCACACAAGGAACTCTCAGTGTAGCAAATACATTCTAGTTACAGTCACACAAGGAACTCTCAGTGTAGCATATAACTTCTAGTTACAGTCACACAAGGAACTCTCAGTGTAGCAAATACATTCTAGTTACAGTCACACAAGGAACTCTCAGTGTAGCATATACCTTCTAGTTACAGTCACACAAGGAACTCTCAGTGTAGCAAATACCTTCTAGTTACAGTCACACAAGGAACTCTCAGTGTAGCAAATACATTCTAGTTAGAGTCACACAAGGAACTCTCAGTGTAGCAAATACGTCCTAGTTACTGTCACACAAGGAACTCTCAGTGTAGCAAATACATTCTAGTTAGAGTCACACAAGGAACTCTCAGTGTAGCATATAGCTTCTAGTTACAGTCACACAAGGAACTCTCAGTGTAGCAAATACATTCTAGTTAGAGTCACACAAGGAACTCTCAGTGTAGCAAATACGTTCTAGTTACAGTCACACAAGGAACTCTCAGTGTAGCAAATACATTCTAGTTACAGTTACACAAGGAACTCTCAGTGTAGCAAATACGTTCTAGTTACAGTTAAACAAGGAACTCTCAGTGTAGCAAATACGTTCTAGTTACGGTGAAACAAGGAACTCTCCGTGTAACAAATACGTTCTAGTTACAGTCACACAAGTAACTCTCAGTGTAGCAAACACGTCCTAGTTACAGTCGGACAAGGAACTCTCCGTGTAGCAAATACGTTCTAGTTACAGTCACACAAGTAACTCTCAGTGTAGCAAACACGTCCTAGTTACAGTCGGACAAGGAACTCTCCGTGTAGCAAATACGTTCTAGTTACAGTCGGACAAGGAACTCTCAGTGTAGCAAATACGTTCTAGTTACAGTCACACAAGGAACTTTCAGTGTAGCAAACACATCCTTGTTACAGTCACACAAGGAACTCTCAGTGTAGTAAATACGTTCTAGTTACAGTCACATAAGCAACTCTCCGTGTAACAAATACGTTCTAGTTACAGTCACACAAGCAACTCTCAGTGTAACAAATACGTTCTAGTTACAGTCACACAAGGAATTCTCAGTGTAATAAATACGTTCTAGTTACAGTCACACAAGGAACTCTCAGTGTAACAAATACGATTGTCAAACACATTCTTGTTACAGTCACACAAGGAACTTTCAGTGTAACAAATACTTTCTAGTTACAGTCGGACAAGGAACTCTCAGTGTAGCAAATACGTTCTATTTACAGTCACACAAGGAACTCTCAGTGTAATAAATACGTTCTAGTTACAGTCACACAAGCAACTCTCCCTGTAACAAATACGTTCTGGTTACAGTGACACAAGGAACTCTCAGTGTAGCAAATACGATTGTCAAGCACATTCTTGTTACAGTCACACAAGGAACTTTCAGTTTAACAAATACGTTCTAGTTACAGTTGGACAAGGAACTCTCAGTGTAGCAAATACGATTGTCAAACACATTCTTGTTACAGTCACACAAGGAACTCTCAGTGTAACAAATACGTTCTAGTTACAGTCGGACAAGGAACTTTCAGTGTAACAAATACGTTTTAGTTACAGTCGGACAAGGAACTCTCAGTGTAACAAATACGTTCTAGTTACAGTCACACAAGGAACTTTCAGTGTAACAAATACGTTCTAGTTACAGTCGGACAAGGAACTCTCAGTGTAGCAAATACGATTGTCAACTACATTCCTTTTACAGTCACACAAGCAACTCTCAGTGTAACAAATACGTTCTAGTTACAGTCGGACAAGGAACTCTCCGTGTAACAAATACGTTCTAGTTACAGTTACACAAGGAACTCTCCGTGTAACAAATACGTTCTAGTTACAGTCACACAAGGAACTCTCCGTGTAGTAGATACATTCTAGTTACAGTTACACAAGGAACTCTCAGTGTAGCAAATACGTTCTAGTTACAGTCACACAAGGAACTCTCCGTGTAGCAAATACGTTCTAGTTACAGTCACACAAGGAACTCTCAGTGTAGCGAATACGATTGTCAAACACATTCTTGTTACAGTCACACAAGGACCTCTCAGTGTAGCAAATACGATTGTCAAACACATTCTTGTTACAGTCACACTAGGACCTCTCAGTGTAGCAAATATGATTGTCAAACACATTCTTGTTACAGTCACACAAGGACCTCTCAGTGTTGTAAATACGATTGTCAAACACATTCTTGTTACAGTCACACAAAGACCTCTCAGTGTAGCAAATATGATTGTCAAACACATTCTTGTTACATTCAAACAAGGTACTCTCAGTGTAGCAAACACGTCCTAGTTACAGTCACACAGGGAACTCTCAGTGTAGCAAACACGCCTAGTTACGGTCACACAAGGAACTCTCAGTGTAGCGAATACGTTCTAGTTACAGTCACACAAGGACCTCTCAGTGTAGCAAATATGATTGTCAAACACATTCTTGTTACAGTCACACAAGGACCTCTCAATGTAGCAAATACGATTGTCAAACACATTCTTGTTACAGTCACACAAGGAACTTTCAGTGTAGCAAATACGTTCTAGTTACAGTCACACAAGGACCTCTCAGTGTAGCAAATATGATTGTCAAACACATTCTTGTTACATTCACACAAGGACCTCTCAATGTAGCAAATACGATTGTCAAACACATTCTTGTTACAGTCACACAAGGACCTCTCAGTGTAGCAAATATGATTGTCAAACACATTCTTGTTACAGTCATACAAGGAACTCTTAGTGTAGCAAATATGATTGTCAAACACATTCTTGTTAGTCACACAAAGAACTCTCAGTGTAGCATATACCTTCTAGTTACAGTCACACAAGGAACTCTCAGTGTAGCAAATACCTTCTAGTTACAGTCACACAAGGAACTCTCAGTGTAGCAAATACATTCTAGTTAGAGTGACACAAGGAACTCTCAGTGTAGCAAATACGTCCTAGTTACTGTCACACAAGGAACTCTCAGTGTAGCAAATACATTCTAGTTAGAGTCACACAAGGAACTCTCAGTGTAGCATATAGCTTCTAGTTACAGTCACACAAGGAACTCTCAGTGTAGCAAATACATTCTAGTTAGAGTCACACAAGGAACTCTCAGTGTAGCAAATACGTTCTAGTTACAGTCACACAAGGAACTCTCAGTGTAGCAAATACATTCTAGTTAGTTACACAAGGAACTCTCAGTGTAGCAAATACGTTCTAGTTACAGTTAAACAAGGAACTCGCAGTGTAGCAAATACGTTCTAGTTACGGTGAAACAAGGAACTCTCCGTGTAACAAATACGTTCTAGTTACAGTCACACAAGTAACTCTCAGTGTAGCAAACACGTCCTAGTTACAGTCGGACAAGGAACTCTCCGTGTAGCAAATACGTTCTAGTTACAGTCGGACAAGGAACTCTCAGTGTAGCAAATACGTTCTAGTTACAGTCACACAAGGAACTTTCAGTGTAGCAAACACATCCTTGTTACAGTCACACAAGGAACTCTCAGTGTAGTAAATACGTTCTAGTTACAGTCACACAAGGAACTCTCAGTGTAGCATATAACTTCTAGTTACAGTCACACAAGGAACTCTCAGTGTAGCAAATACATTCTAGTTACAGTCACACAAGGAACTCTCAGTGTGGCATATAACTTCTAGTTACAGTCACACAAGGAACTCTCAGTGTAGCAAATACATTCTAGTTACAGTCACACAAGGAACTCTCAGTGTAGCATATACCTTCTAGTTACAGTCACACAAGGAACTCTCAGTGTAGCAAATACCTTCTAGTTACAGTCACACAAGGAACTCTCAGTGTAGCAAATACATTCTAGTTAGAGTCACACAAGGAACTCTCAGTGTAGCAAATACGTCCTAGTTACTGTCACACAAGGAACTCTCAGTGTAGCAAATACATTCTAGTTAGAGTCACACAAGGAACTCTCAGTGTAGCATATAGCTTCTAGTTACAGTCACACAAGGAACTCTCAGTGTAGCAAATACATTCTAGTTAGAGTCACACAAGGAACTCTCAGTGTAGCAAATACGTTCTAGTTACAGTCACACAAGGAACTCTCAGTGTAGCAAATACATTCTAGTTACAGTTACACAAGGAACTCTCAGTGTAGCAAATACGTTCCAGTTACAGTTAAACAAGGAACTCTCAGTGTAGCAAATACGTTCTAGTTACGGTGAAACAAGGAACTCTCCGTGTAACAAATACGTTCTAGTTACAGTCACACAAGTAACTCTCAGTGTAGCAAACACGTCCTAGTTACAGTCGGACAAGGAACTCTCCGTGTAGCAAATACGTTCTAGTTACAGTCACACAAGTAACTCTCAGTGTAGCAAACACGTCCTAGTTACAGTCGGACAAGGAACTCTCCGTGTAGCAAATACGTTCTAGTTACAGTCGGACAAGGAACTCTCAGTGTAGCAAATACGTTCTAGTTACAGTCACACAAGGAACTTTCAGTGTAGCAAACACATCCTTGTTACAGTCACACAAGGAACTCTCAGTGTAGTAAATACGTTCTAGTTACAGTCACATAAGCAACTCTCCGTGTAACAAATACGTTCTAGTTACAGTCACACAAGCAACTCTCAGTGTAACAAATACGTTCTAGTTACAGTCACACAAGGAATTCTCAGTGTAATAAATACGTTCTAGTTACAGTCACACAAGGAACTCTCAGTGTAACAAATACGATTGTCAAACACATTCTTGTTACAGTCACACAAGGAACTTTCAGTGTAACAAATACTTTCTAGTTACAGTCGGACAAGGAACTCTCAGTGTAGCAAATACGTTCTATTTACAGTCACACAAGGAACTCTCAGTGTAATAAATACGTTCTAGTTACAGTCACACAAGCAACTCTCCCTGTAACAAATACGTTCTGGTTACAGTGACACAAGGAACTCTCAGTGTAGCAAATACGATTGTCAAGCACATTCTTGTTACAGTCACACAAGGAACTTTCAGTTTAACAAATACGTTCTAGTTACAGTTGGACAAGGAACTCTCAGTGTAGCAAATACGATTGTCAAACACATTCTTGTTACAGTCACACAAGGAACTCTCAGTGTAACAAATACGTTCTAGTTACAGTCGGACAAGGAACTTTCAGTGTAACAAATACGTTTTAGTTACAGTCGGACAAGGAACTCTCAGTGTAACAAATACGTTCTAGTTACAGTCACACAAGGAACTTTCAGTGTAACAAATACGTTCTAGTTACAGTCGGACAAGGAACTCTCAGTGTAGCAAATACGATTGTCAACTGCATTCCTTTTACAGTCACACAAGCAACTCTCAGTGTAACAAATACGTTCTAGTTACAGTCGGACAAGGAACTCTCCGTGTAACAAATACGTTCTAGTTACAGTTACACAAGGAACTCTCCGTGTAACAAATACGTTCTAGTTACAGTCACACAAGGAACTCTACGTGTAGCAAATACGTTCTAGTTACAGTCACACAAGTAACTCTCCGTGTAGTAGATACATTCTAGTTACAGTTACACAAGGAACTCTCAGTGTAGCAAATACGTTCTAGTTACAGTCACACAAGGAACTCTCCGTGTAGCAAATACGTTCTAGTTACAGTCACACAAGGAACTCTCAGTGTAGCGAATACGATTGTCAAACACATTCTTGTTACAGTCACACAAGGACCTCTCAGTGTAGCAAATACGATTGTCAAACACATTCTTGTTACAGTCACACTAGGACCTCTCAGTGTAGCAAATATGATTGTCAAACACATTCTCGTTACAGTCACACAAGGACCTCTCAGTGTTGTAAATACGATTGTCAAACACATTCTTGTTACAGTCACACAAAGACCTCTCAGTGTAGCAAATATGATTGTCAAACACATTCTTGTTACATTCAAACAAGGTACTCTCAGTGTAGCAAACACGTCCTAGTTACAGTCACACAGGGAACTCTCAGTGTAGCAAACACGCCTAGTTACGGTCACACAAGGAACTCTCAGTGTAGCGAATACGATTGTCAAACACATTCTTGTTACAGTCACACAAGGAACTTTCAGTGTAGCAAATACGTTCTAGTTACAGTCACACAAGGACCTCTCAGTGTAGCAAATATGATTGTCAAACACATTCTTGTTACAGTCACACAAGGACCTCTCAATGTAGCAAATACGATTGTCAAACACATTCTTGTTACAGTCACACAAGGAACTTTCAGTGTAGCAAATACGTTCTAGTTACAGTCACACAAGGACCTCTCAGTGTAGCAAATATGATTGTCAAACACATTCTTGTTACAGTCACACAAGGACCTCTCAATGTAGCAAATACGATTGTCAAACACATTCTTGTTACAGTCACACAAGGACCTCTCAGTGTAGCAAATATGATTGTCAAACACATTCTTGTTACAGTCATACAAGGAACTCTTAGTGTAGCAAATATGATTGTCAAACACATTCTTGTTAGTCACACAAGGAACTCTCAGTGTAGCAAATACGATTGTCAAACACATTCTTGTTACAGTCACACAAGGACCTCTCAGTGTAGCAAATATGATTGTCAAACACATTCTTGTTACATTCAAACAAGGTACTCTCAGTGTAGCAAACACGTCCTAGTTACAGTCACACAGGGAACTCTCAGTGTAGCAAACACGCCTAGTTACGGTCACACAAGGAACTCTCAGTGTAGCGAATACGATTGTCAAACACATTCTTGTTACAGTCACACAAGGAACTCTCAGTTTAGCAAATACGATTGTCAAACACATTCTTGTTACAATCACACAAGGAACTTTCAGTGTAGCAAACACGTCCTAGTTACAGTCACACAAGGACCTCTCAATCTAGCAAATACGATTGTCAAACACATTCTTGTTACAGTCACACAAGGACCTCTCAGTGTAGCAAATATGATTGTCAAACACATTCTTGTTACAGTCACACAAGGACCTCTCAGTGTAGTAAATACGATTGTCAAACACATTCTTGTTACAGTCACACAAGGACCTCTCAGTGTAGCAGATACGATTGTCAAACACATTCTTGTTACAGTCACACAAGGACCTCTCAGTGTAGCAAATACGATTGTCAATAACATTCTTGTTACAGTCACACAAGGACCTTTCAGTGTAGCAAATACGATTGTCAAACACATTCTTGTTACAGTCACACAAGGACCTCTCAGTGTAGCAAATACGATTGTCAAACACATTCTTGTTATAGTCACACAAGGACCTCTCAGTGTAGCAAATACGATTGTCAAACACATTCTTGTTACAGTCACACAAGCAACTCTCAGTGTAACAAATACGTTCTAGTTACAGTCGGACAAGGAACTCTCCGTGTAACAAATACGTTCTAGTTACAGTTACACAAGGAACTCTCCGTGTAACAAATACGTTCTAGTTACAGTCACACAAGGAACTCTCCGTGTAGCAAATACGTTCTAGTTACAGTCACACAAGTAACTCTCCGTGTAACAAATACGTTCTAGTTACAGTCACACAAGTAACTCTCCGTGTAACAAATACGTTCTAGTTACAGTCGGACAAGGAACTCTCAGTGTAGCAAATACGATTGTCAAACACATTCTTTTTACAGTCACACAAGCATCTCTCAGTGTAACAAATACGTTCTAGTTACAGTCGGACAAGGAACTCTCCGTGTAAAAAATACGTTCTAGTTACAGTCGGACAAGGAACTCTCCGTGTAACAAATACGTTCTAGTTACAGTCGCACAAGCAACTCTCCGTGTAACAAATACGTTCTAGTTACAGTCACACAAGTAACTCTCCGTGTAACAAATGCGTTCTAGTTACAGTCACACAAGGAACTCTCAGTGTAGCAAATGCATTCTAGTTACAGTTACACAAGGAACTCTCAGTGTAGCAAATACGTTCTAGTTACAGTTACACAAGGAACTCTCAGTGTAGCAAATACATTCTAGTTACAGTCACACAAGGAACTCTCAGTGTAGTAGATACATTCTAGTTACAGTTACACAAGGAACTCTCAGTGTAGCAAATACTTTCTAGTTACAGTCACACAAGGAACTCTCCGTGTAGCAAATACGTTCTAGTTACAGTCACACAAGGAACTCTCAGTGTAGCGAATACGATTGTCAAACACATTGTTGTTACAGTCACACAAGGACCTCTCAGTGTAGCAAATACGATTGTCAAACACATTCTTGTTACAGTCACACTAGGACCTCTCAGTGTAGCAAATATGATTGTCAAACACTTTCTTGTTACAGTCACACAAGGACCTCTCAGTGTTGTAAATACGATTGTCAAACACATTCTTGTTACAGTCACACAAGGACCTCTCAGTGTAGCAAATATGTTTGTCAAACACATTCTTGTTACATTCAAACAAGGCACTCTCAGTGTAGCAAACACGTCCTAGTTACAGTCTGTCAGAAGTCGGGGTGCCCCACCGGCTAGATGAAAGTATTATTCACTGGCGAGCAACCCCAAATAGTCAGAAACTGACTAGGGACAAAATCTACATGGCTGAACTACAGATTAAGCCCATGAATATCTAACGTACAGTTCCAAGTGGCTCGTTACAAAATTGAAATGAACTGTGCTGAATATTCGCCAAGGAACAGGAAAGAGAAGGTTAGCTAGGATAGATTTTTAAGTCTGAATTAAATTTTAAGAACAACTATCCTAGTACAGGTTTTTCTCCCTGACTGCTCCTTTCCTTGGTGTGTAAGTGAACCCCCACCAATGTACACACACAACACGTATGCACAATTGGAAAAAATATAATGACAGAACTATGAGTTACAATACTACAACATTTATTTGCTAATCATAACAATAGACATAGGATGATTGTCAATATGAGGATGATGAAATCATATACATATTGATATTGATGACAAACATTACGCAACTTTACTTGTTACTTGATCTATCTGGATCTGTGGTCCAGATCCCCACTCTCCAGTAGACACACACAAAAAGAAACAGCTTGCCGGTATTCTGACTCATGCCAGTCCTAGCTCTACCTAGTCTTCACTCGTTCTTGAGATCTGTAACATAGGTGCTCCTTGTGAGAGCTTTAAAGAAAGTCGATAATGTGTTATATCTAATTCTACATCAGCGCAATCCTAATTAAAACATATCATAACACAAACATATACAATGACCAGTCTGGCCAATTTATCTTCCAGCTCTACTGCATTCACCATCCTCCTTCTCCCTACTGTCTTTAGTCTGGGACGGGCTTTTCAATTGTCTCACACGCCTGTAATTATTACATTTCTGCCGCCCCATGTCCATGTCGCTAATACAGAAATTCTGTGTCGTACAGCCGCTCCGTCCAAAGTTGGTTTAGCAGCTCACAGGGTCGGTAATGGTATTATAATGACTGATCATCCGGGCTTACAAGCCGTGACCAGTAGCTGTGCCAGGTTCCCATGCATTACCGTGAACGCACGCCCACAATACACTGAGAAAGTTTAGCACCATATACCCTATACCAATTGTGGGTAATGTCTGTACCATTACACCTCTGCTTCCAACACAATCGTTGGCCAATGTTCCAATGCACAGACAATAGCATAACACTTCATATTGGTAGGTTTGCATATGACAAATCAATATATCAAACATCCAATACACATAAACATATTGATTAAACTAGACATATTATGATACTTTAACATCATAACATAATGCACTAGTTAGTTTGTATGTATACGAAATGAGACGTATATACACAAAAAAGAATATGTACGAAGCATAGTCCTAGCATCGTATATTCATATGAAATTACACATACATACATCCAACATATCCGTAAACATTATATTACTTCAAGATGGACATCTAATGATATTCAACATAATAGCATCAGGCATTATTAATGAGTACTAATATTGTATAGCTACAAAATGAGATATACAACAAGTCTAATTGAAGTGACCACACAGACCAGCCATATTTGCTGATCTGCCCGGTTTAATCACCACTTAGTTACTGCTGTTGTAAGAATTAAATAAATAGTCAGTTGACTATATTCTGTACAACAAATGCACACACCAAAAGGCAACTAGGATAGTGTACAAAGAAATGACAAGCATCTACCAAGACACCTAAAAGTATACTTAGACAATGATATTTATTGAAATAACCTATGTCAGATATAGACTGACTAGTTACTAAGAAATAATTCTCCTAGTGAAATCTAGCAACATAAGAATCATACATATGACTACAAACATTGAGCTGGCTGCCTACCTGTTCTGAAGTCAGACTTAATCTAAAGGGAACAGGTCTAGTGTGGGTTTTTATACCTAGCCTAGCAGTAGACACTTATCTCCCAGGAATTCCATTCATAAATTCTTCTTATCTCCCCCTGACGTTAATTGCAATCCTAACTGCAAAACTTGCTATCACACCTTGCTCCTCTCTGTCTGGTACAAAGTCTACAGGCCCAGTGTTAATTGCCTTATCAGATCTGTTTTCACACATTCCTGAGTCTGCCAGTCAGAGTGGACGGGGCTTGTTTACAGCCCTGGGGCTATTATCTTCCCCTGTGTCAATGTTGTTCACACCTGGACGATTTCCTACCTCTGCTTATCAGGTGTCATGCCTGGTCGGTTTTAATTACACTGTCCATTTTACTTGCCATCTGCAAGCTTACATCATGGCTAGAGGCTTTTTGTGAATAATCTTACCTCACGACTAGATAGCCGTGGATTAGCGTGATTAATTCATTCTTTCTCAATTTGGCCTCTCAAATTTGGAGACCGAGAAAAATATTCTGGGAGGTTAAGGCGGCATTTCACGACACAGTCACACAGGGAACTCTCAGTGTAGCAAACACGCCTAGTTACGGTCACACAAGGAACTCTCAGTGTAGCGAATACGATTGTCAAACACATTCTTATTACAGTCACACAAGGAACTTTCAGTGTAGCAAATACGTTCTAGTTACAGTCACACAAGGACCTCTCAGTGTAGCAAATATGATTGTCAAACACATTCTTGTTACAGTCACACAAGGACCTCTCAGTGTAGCAAATATGATTGTCAAACACATTCTTGTTACAGTCATACAAGGAACTCTTAGTGTAGCAAATATGATTGTCAAACACATTCTTGTTAGTCACACAAGGAACTCTCAGTGTAGCAAATACGATTGTCAAACACCTCCTAGTTACAGTCACACAAGGACCTCTCAGTCTAGCAAATACGATTGTCAAACACATTCTTGTTACAGTCACACAAGGACCTCTCAGTGTAGCAAATATGATTGTCAAACACATTCTTGTTACAGTCACACAAGGACCTCTCAGTGTAGTAAATACGATTGTCAAACACATTCTTGTTACAGTCACACAAGGACCTCTCAGTGTAGCAAATACGATTGTCAAACACATTCTTGTTACAGTCACACAAGGACCTCTCAGTGTAGCAAATACGATTGTCAAACACATTCGTGTTACAGTCACACAAGGACCTCTCAGTGTAGCAAATACAATTGTCAAACACATTCTTGTTACAGTCACACAAGGACCTCTCAGTGTAGCAAATACGATTGTCAAACACATTCTTGTTACAGTCACACAAGGAACTCTCAGTGTAGTAAATACGATTGTCAAACACATTCTTGTTACAGTCACACAAGGACCTCTCAGTGTAGCAAATACGATTGTCAAACACATTCTTGTTACAGTCACACAAGGACCTCTCAGTGTAGTAAATACGATTGTCAAACACATTCTTGTTACAGTCACACAAGTTCTACCTATTGATCATAGACAGCTTTGTAACAACAGTCTCCTTGGAGATGGTAATTCAGTATCAGGTCGCGGGAATGTCTCCACATCAACCTGCTCCAAAAGATGCAGTGCTATCGGTACTTAGGTCTTAGAACGAATAATTTGAAAATGGCTTCAATGGAAACATACTCCCGACTGTTGTCTGATCGTGTGTTTGTCAAATTTGTTTCAGGTTGTCTTTGGCAATTCTCAGCTTGCGCCTGAAGAGTTGGCCAGATTTCAGGCCAAAACTAACCAAAAGGAACAAGTGGCTCACACAAGTCAGTCACTGCCGGGCGGTACCTCGCAGGTACGCACACAGAAGACTCCAGCAGGATGTCAGATTCCAGAACAGTGCTCTGTTAGCGCCGTCTCCAGACTGTCGGTTCTGTCCCAAATGTCCGATCGTGTTATCATCAGTGACCCCACTTTTGTTATAACAGACCAACCATCTTCTTCACAAACTAAAACCTCTAACAAGAAAGGCACTACTGAATTGCTGCAGGACATAGGTGCAAAGATATCGCTAGTCACTGTGTACCATCCTCCTCGCCATCAAGTGATTAATGCGAATCCAGGCCCTGCCCTACATCAATCACAGACTCCACCTGAACGATGTGGTGAGCCAGAACGGATGTATGATAATAACCCGCAACGACATCATAACTCACATGTTAACACTGAAGTCCCAACAGCCAAACCGGATTACAGTTTACCGTCTAGCCCTGTGATTGTCTGCTCAGATGACGATTACTCTAATGACTACATGACTCTCTGGTGTGCAAAGGTTGGTCGACCAGTCAGCCCAGCAGTAAGGACACCAGTCGATGACATAAAGCAGATTGATTATGTATCAATGCAGCCAAAATTAAAAGCCTCCACGCCGAAGCCTCACCTTCGGTTATCCGATCTACACAGGGTCGCGATGTCTCCGACGTTAGAGGCGCCACCAGTCCCCGCGCGGGCTAGAACCCAGTGCAACTATTCCGAGAGCAGTAGTGTTAATGACAGTGACAGTTTTACATCGCTGTCCGAAGACAGTTGGTCCCTGTCCGAGTGGGCCACTGACGAGGAGTGCAATTATGTTAACATGAAGCTAACTGACCTGAAACGAGTCGAGAATCCAATTTGCGAGAACGACCCAGAGCCCGATCAACAACCTGAACATTCCGAAGACTGCACACCTACTTACCTGGAGCTGGATAATGTGCCAGACTCTGACGACTGCAGTACTGCTCTGTATTCACAGTGGCAGTCTAATGACCCCGCGGACTTGCTCCCTGGGCCTAACGGCTACATACAACCATATCACGTGGATTACCAAAAGGGCAGTACACAGCATTCAACTGACCCTGGCTACACCCAGCCGGACAAAGAAGTGGACAGTGGGGTGTATGACGATGGACCTGGCTACTCAATTGTCAAAGAGTCGCTAGATGCATTGAACACAAACTATCTGCCAAACAATTTGCCGCAGTTGCCACCACGACCGCCTAAACCAATGACACTAGGCCAGGCTGTTCTAAGAGGCACGCCCACGCCGGGTGCCTCCAAGTTCCTCCTCGCTCAGTTCAACAAGGAGATGCTGTTGTCGGAGTTGAGAAAAGCCGGCATCAAACCGGCAACAGAGATAGCCCTGGCTGGGCTGAAGATGGCTGACATCGCCAACATCCTGAGTAAAGATGAAGAATTTGACGACGATTTGTTTGCCCTGTTGCCTCAAGTAAGCTTGATTGAGCTGAAGAGGATAGCTGCGAGTTTTAGGGGGTTACGGTTAAAATATAGATTACGGGTTCCTGATTTACTTTGATGTATGTTTATTACCTGCATAGACCACAAAATGCTCACCAGTTCTGTGTTGTAGCTGGGATACGTAAAGTCCATTATTTCATATCTGCAATGTTTGGATAGTTTATTTATGTGTTTCAATTAGTTATAATATTAACTACGTGTGTCATAGACTACCGTGGACCTTTGACTGTGTTTAACTGAAATACTTGTGGGACAACATGAGAGATGTGGGTTTTCAACACATTTGACCCACATAAATGCATCATTGCAAGACGTTGACCCACATAAATGCATCATTGCAAGACGAACAAGCAGCTGTCATAATATCTGTGAAACATCAAACTGCTTCGATGTGCACAGAGAAAGACGTGTCTCATCCCATACCTGCTCCACACCAGCGCAGAAAATGTAGTGAGACATGTCAAGAAGTTTAGAAACCGGTGATAATTTTGTACCATTCATAACTGGTAGAAATCCGATTCTAGGGCTCAGATGTACGGATGATACGGTTCTCCTGTCACACAGTGCCAAGGAACTAGAACAGTTAATTTTGTCTTTTAAAATGACCATCAAGACACCATTTTTTTCTAAATATTAAAATAAACAAAGGCTATGTCCACAGAAGAAGGGGGGAAAAAAAAAACACCAACCAAATACAGTGGTACCTCGGGTTACGAACTTAATTTGTTCCAGAACTCGGTTCGTAAACCAAAACGTTCGTAACCCGAAACACTTAAATCAACGAAATAGAGACAGTCCGTTTTAAGATGAAAGAATCGGTTTTTTTTTTTTTTTTTCATTAACATCCGCTCGTTTACCTGACAAAACGCAAAGAATACGCATGCTTCACGTATTAAATAAAGAGACAGAAAACAACCAAATAAATTAATTGTTAAATAAAAAAAAGATTTAGTCTTATCTTTCTTACCAAGAAAACGATCATGGGAAATGTGTCAATTTCTTTGCTATTCTGGATCATTAATTTCAGGAGTTTCTTGTCGCTGTTTCTTGGCAGTCGGATGCGAATATTTCTGCACCAAGAAACTATCAAGGGAAATTTGTCGCTTTATTTGCTGGAGAATCTGAAGTGGACCATCGCATTATCATTCATCAGGTTAACAAGTTTGTTTGGATGATGGTTCACAATGAAGTCTTCGACGTCTGCCCACTTGCTGCAAATTTCTTTAAAAGTGGCAGTTGAAACGGCCACTGACTCCTCATTATCGGACGACTGCTCCTCCTTTAATGCCTTTAGCTGTTCATTCTGAAGATCCACAAGTTCATCTGTAGTGACCTCTCCATTGTGGTCCTCAATCAGCTCCTCCAAGTCGTTGTCATCGACTTCCAGGCCCATATTTTTGCCCAAGGACACAGTCTCATCCACTACATTGGCACAGAACAGCAGAGATAGCCTGTCCTTCAGTGGTTTGTGCCCCGACAGTGCTTTCTCCTCCTGGGTGATATAGGTCCTGTTTGGCATTTTCTTCCAGAAGAGGTCCGTTTCATCGCAATTAAAGACTTGTTGTGGAACGTTGTCTTCCTCTTTGATGATCTTATCAAATTCCAAATTGAACGCTTCTGCTTCTTTCTCGTTAGAACTTGCAGCCTCTCCGTGCCTGTTGTTTGTCCATTAAGAATGATGATGACCATTCATTTCATCCAGTGGGGTTGAAAGTATGGAGCCGTGAGTTCTAAGATGGCTGATAAGGCCCATTTTGGCTCGAAATGTTCTTTGACAATGTGGGCAAAGAATGCTTGACGTTGCAGGAGGAGTATCTCCTGCGTTGGTTTTTCTGTCCAGCCTATTCTTCACAGCTCATGCTGTCCTGGTTGCTTCACAAGTGACTGCACCCTTATGTAATGATGTACGCCACGAATTACGGTCTTTAGCAGCAGTCTCCTAGGTGTCTGGATGAATTCCAAAAGCTTTCAGTGAGATTTTCAGAGTGTCTGTAAAACGTTTCCTCTGATCGCCTTGGGAGCGTTTACCACAACACAGCTCGCCGTACAAAAATTTGTTTAGGGAGCCTGTGATCTGGCATGCGAGTTAAGTTAACCAGCCCAGCGAATCTGATTCTTCATTAGTAGAGTGTGAATACTGGCACACCTTCGCACCGGGCACCTCACTTTTGTGACGGATGTGATGAGAGTGATGGTGGCACTCCTTCGCACCGGGCACCTCACTTTCTGTGAAGGAAGTGATGAGCGTGATGACGGCACACCTTCTCTCTGAGCACGTCACTTTCTGCGAAGAATGTGATGAGAGTAATGATGGCACACTGTCGACCGGGCACCTCACTCTCTGTGAAGAATGTGTAGTGTTATACATCATCATTTACAGGACATCACAGTCAACCCCAGCATTATTAGCTGTTTGTGATTTCTGAACGTCCGGCACTCATACCATTGTATAAAAACCAGCGCTAGGTGGTCGGCTACCATGTCTGATCACCTGCAGCTGTGTTTTGAACGCGGTATGTGGGATTACGACTAGCATTAGTAACACCTTGGCCACGGAACCGGCTCTGACCTGTGACCCCAGCCTAGAATTGCTACCAGGACCGATTGCTGTGGACCCCCACCCCCTGCCCTACACTGCAAGGTTCTATATGCAGTAGATGACAGTCTCTCAGTCAGACAATTCTCACAATAACAATGTCTGGTAACTATTATGTTATATCATTGACACACATGAACATAAATAAAATCATAATTCTACCATCAGAAACCCAGATTTCTCATACCAACAAGATGTTTTCCCCCTCCTAAACCATTCCAGAAAGATAATTCAAATACAGCTGTAAAATCTGAGTTGTTTTAGCACAGTTATACAATTTAGGGTCTATTTTAACACAGCCCACACAATTCAGGTTCTATTTTAACACAACCACACAATTCAGGGCTTAATTTTAGCACAGCGCTACATTTTCAGATGTTTTAACACAATTCTACAAAGTTAGTTATATTTTAATGCAGCTCTACACTTTAGGTTCTATTTTAGCATAGCTCTACAATTTGGGTTCTGATGTAACATTACAATATGAGTTATATATTCTAAGTTTATGCATAATACATGCAACACAATAATGTGCTGATGTACTACAAAGCAAAACAAATAAATATTATTGGCATTATTATAGTCTACAATTTCTAGTGTTAATTTTGTGTGTGTGTACTGTTCGTTGTTTTGTCCTTTTCTCAAATGCAGTATCTGTTCCCATATTGGGATATTCTACCTGCATGCTGGCAGTGGAGACCATGTAAGTGATGCCCAATCAACTACTCGCTATGTCCACAAGCAAAGAGCTTGCTCTACAGCGGCTGGGAGAGAACAGGATGGAAGGTGGACATGTCTGAGATCAGATGTCTCTTGTTCTGCTTGCTCTACAGCGGCTGGGAGAGAACAGGGATGGAAGGTGGACATGTCTGAGATCAGATGTCTCATGTTCTACTTGTTCTACAGCGGCTGGGAGAGAACAGGGATGGAAGGTGGACATGTCTGAGATCAGATGTCTCATGATCTGCTTGCTCTATAGCTGCTGGGAGAGAACAGGGACGGAAGGTGGACATGTCTGAGATCAGATGTCTCATTATCTGCTTGCTCTATAGCTGCTGGGAGAGAACAGGGACGGAAGGTGGACATGTCTGAGATCAGATGTCTCATGATCTGCTTGCTCTATAGCTGCTGGGAGAGAACAGGGACAGAAGGTGGACACGTCTGAGATCAGATGTCTCATGATCTGCTTGCTCTATAGCTGCTGGGAGAGAACAGGGATGGAAGGTGGACATGTCTGAGATCAGATATCTGCTTGCTCTATAGCTGCTGGGAGAGAACAGGGATGGAAGGTGCACATGTCTGAGATCAGATGTCTCATTATCTGCTTGCGCTATAGCTGCTGGGAGAGAACAGGGATGGAAGGTGGACATGTCTGAGATCAGATGTCTCATGATCTGCTTGCTCTATAGCTGCTGGGAGAGAACAGGGACGGAAGGTGGACATGTCTGAGATCAGATGTCTCATGTTCTGCTTGCTCTATAGCGGCTGGGAGAGAACAGGGATGGAAGGTGGACATGTCTGAGATCAGATGTCTCATGTTCTGCTTGCTCTATAGCGGCTGGGAGAGAACAGGGATGGAAGGTGGACATGTCTGAGATCAGATGTCTCATGATCTGCTTGCTCTATAGCGGCTGGGAGAGAACAGGGATGAAAGGCATGGTTTGTGAGGCTGGAGAGATGGATACTTTCTGGTAGGTTATAATGACAGTTACTTTCAGTAAAGGATGTGCAACATGAAGATCACAACCAACTCCATGATCTTGTTCACCAGCATCATTTCCATCTTCTTGACCTTAAAGTCTCTAACCTTATGAGATAAACCACATTGTAAAACTGGTCCCCAGACTTCAGTTCTGAGTCTGTTCTAACCTCTCCCCCACTTCATGATAAAAGGCTACTATTTTTTTCTTTCTTTTTCTTCTTCTTCTACGTTCATCCTGACTTTTTTTCCGGACGTGATTGCATTGTGCCTGTTTACAGCCGAGCTGCGTTCTTGCACCGTTAGACTGACACATCCGACTTTTGTTGACCGGGTTAACCTTCCCAGTTTCTTTCTTTTTCATTCCCTCCCTTTGATCTCAAACGCATATTTTTGTGTGTGGCCTAGCTTGTCCTATTATCAGGGTCTCTCGCCATCAGGCAAACCCACACTGACTTCTAAGGTACATGTAATTTACATTCTCAAGTCAAGGATGAGAAGTCAACATTTTAGTCCAAATGACCAGTGTAAGGGTTGAATACTACCTTGGCATCAGCACACTAAGTTTAAGAGCAAGTGCTCTTATCCATTCAGCCATGATGACCCGTAAAGGCTACTTAAATAGGAACAATAAAAAAGTCTTCAAGAAACGGATACTTCCGATATTTTCATGTTGATTTCCTGATGTACTGCAACAATACTGGGACCGTACACCTGAAGTAATGTGCACTGTGGTTTTATGTACTATAACCATACACCTGAAGTCCATGTGGCACTGTAGTTTTATGTACTATAATCATACACCTGAAGTACATGTGGCACTGTAGTTTTATGTACTATAACCATACACCTGAAGTACATGTGCACTGTGGTTTTATGTACAACTACACCTGAAGTACATGTGCACTGTGGTTTTATGTACTATAACCATACACCTGAAGTACATGTGCACTGTGGTTTTATGTACTACAACTGTACACCTGAAGTACATGTGCACAGTGGTTTTATGTACTACAACTGTACACCTTAAGTACTTGTACACTGTGGTTTCATGACTTTGAGAGAATCCTCTGCTGTTTAGGTAGTCCTACAGTGACCGACTGGATGTATCTAACTCCTGACTGTTTTTCAGCCATAGTTAATCTGTTATTTCAGCTACTGTAAATTGTTATTTCAGCCCCAGTAAACAGTTAATTCAGCCCCAGTAAACAGTTAATTCAGCCACTGTAAACAGTTAATTCAGCCACAGTAAACAGTTAATTCAGCCACAGTAAACAGTTAATTCAGCCACAGTAAACAGTTAATTCAGCCACAGTAAACAGTTAATTCAGCCACAGTAAACAGTTAATTCAGCCACAGTAAACAGTTAATTCAGCCACTGTAAACAGTTAATTCAGCCACAGTAAACGGTTAATTCAGCCACAGTAAACGGTTAATTCAGCCACAGTAAACGGTTAATTCAGCCACAGTAAACGGTTAATTCAGCCACAGTAAACGGTTAATTCAGCCACAGTAAACGGTTAATTCAGCCACAGTAAACGGTTAATTCAGCCACAGTAAACGGTTAATTCAGCCACAGTAAACGGTTAATTCAGCCACAGTAAACAGTTAATTCAGCCACTGTAAACAGTTAATTCAGCCACAGTAAACAGTTAATTCAGCCACAGTAAACAGTTAATTCAGCCACAGTAAACAGTTAATTCAGCCACAGTAAACAGTTAATTCAGCCACAGTAAACAGTTAATTCAGCCACTGTAAACAGTTAATTCAGCCACTGTAAACAGTTAATTCAGCCACAGTAAACAGTTAATTCAGCCACAGTAAACAGTTAATTCAGCCACAGTAAACAGTTAATTCAGCCACAGTAAACAGTTAATTCAGCCACAGTAAACAGTTAATTCAGCCACAGTAAACAGTTAATTCAGCCACTGTAAACAGTTAATTCAGCCACTGTAAACAGTTAATTCAGCCACAGTAAACAGTTAATTCAGCCACAGTAAACAGTTAATTCAGCCACAGTAAACAGTTAATTCAGCCACAGTAAACAGTTAATTCAGCCACAGTAAACAGTTAATTCAGCCACAGTAAACAGTTAATTCAGCCACTGTAAACAGTTAATTCAGCCACTGTAACAGTTAATTCAGCCACAGTAAACAGTTAATTCAGCCACAGTAAACAGTTAATTCAGCCACTGTAAACAGTTAATTCAGCCACTGTAAACTTATTTCAGCCACAGTAAACAGTTAATTCAGCCACAGTAAACAGTTAATTCAGCCACAGTAAACAGTTAATTCAGCCACAGTAAACAGTTAATTCAGCCACAGTAAACGGTTAATTCAGCCACAGTAAACGGTTAATTCAGCCACAGTAAACAGTTAATTCAGCCACTGTAAACAGTTAATTCAGCCACTGTAAACAGTTAATTCAGCCACAGTAAACAGTTAATTCAGCCACAGTAAACAGTTAATTCAGCCACAGTAAACAGTTAATTCAGCCACAGTAAACAGTTAATTCAGCCACTGTAAACAGTTAATTCAGCCACAGTAAACAGTTAATTCAGCCACAGTAAACAGTTAATTCAGCCACTGTAAACAGTTAATTCAGCCACAGTAAACAGTTAATTCAGCCACAGTAAACAGTTAATTCAGCCACAGTAAACAGTTAATTCAGCCACAGTAAACAGTTAATTCAGCTACTGTAAACTTATTTCAACCACAGTTAAACTGTTATTTCAGCCACAGTCAACTGTTATTTCAACCACAGTAAACAGTTAATTCAGCTACTGTAAACTTATTTCAACTACAGTTAAACTGTTATTTCAGCCACAATAAACTGTTTTTTTTCCTCTACAGTAAACTTATTTCAGCCACTGCAATCTGTTATTTCAGCCACTGTAATCTGTTATTTCAGCCACAATAAACTTACTTCAGAAAATATACTTATGCGGGTGAAAAGGTTAAATCTAAGCCAACTGTGGCATTGCTGTAGGTCAAAGGTTATGTCTGCCTATAGTTTGTCCACATGTGTCTCAGTTTGTGGTGTGGGCTGTTTGGATTTTCTTCTTCTTCTGCGGTCATCCGGAATGTTGTAGACATTATTGTATAGTGCCTGCTTACAGCAGAGCTGCGGTATTTGCACCTTACTACTGACACATCCAACTTCTCCAGGCATTTGTTGACTGGGTTAACCTTCCCGGGTTCGGATTTTAACAAATAAAACAAGGCTGGTGTATGTGATCCATGGGGCAGTGGACTGGACAGCTAACCTTCTCAGACAAGGGTGAAAACTTATACCCGCGTGCATGTTAAACATCCTTCAGCACTTGGAAAATCATATCTGCAAACATAAATCGTGCACTGCGCTGAGATTCATTTTTTTGTGCTATGTTACACCCCGAGGTAGACCAAGAAGACGGTGGAGATATAATACATGTACAGACCTACAAGCACTTGGAATCAACGACTGGCAAGAGAAGGTCCACCAGAGAGACGAATGGAGACGGATTGTATTTGCAGCAAAGAACCTCAATGGCTCGGAAAGCTGAAGAAGAAGAAGAAGAATGTGGAATGTGACACTTACGGGAATATTCCTGTGCAATGAAAGTAATCCTTGCAACAACAACAAAAAGAATCAAACAACACATCAGGCAGTAGACAAACAATATCAGTTAGTAAGACAATAAATATCACTAGCCAAAATAAGTGTTCCGAGTGAAACAAGCACAAAGTAACATCGATACTGAACTCTGGACATGAATTCTCTCTCTGTACGGCAAGCATGTTGGCAGAATCGTTAGAAGACCGCGCTGATGTCACAAGCATGGACGGACAAGCCTTTGTCACCCGCTAACAGGAATGTTCTACGGAACTTTTAATTTTTATTTGTCTTAGGTATTGTTCCATTCCACTGGCACCTTGCCGTCTTGACAGACGATAGTTTGGTACATTGTGCTTCAAAAAAGCATAATTAACTACAACCCATGGCGGTGGCAAATGTGACTGATATGGCCAATTCGTGCTGTAAATGTTCGTCCACAGTGGATGCATGTGAACACATGGTCATTTCCACCATCATGCACCATCTTACTCTCACGCTCAGTGTGTGCTGTATTTGCAATCATTTTCTTTGTCTTTATTCCATTTCTGATAGTTGCCCTCCACGCAACACGTTCAGCGGCGACTTGCTCCGAATGTGCATTATCAATACATGTATAAATCATGTCCCGCTTACACACATCTTTGTATCGTAGTAGAGGCCGACCCTGAGATCTCTTACCCATCTGTAATTCACCAAAAAGATGTCCTTTGGTATTCTACCATCATCCATCCTCCTACTGTGTCCTATCCATCTAAGTCTACGAAGACTGAGCATGGAACAAACTGTCACACAAAGTTGAAAAATAGTTGAAAAGTTGCTGACAACAGGGAAGTAGAGTAATGGGGGAGTGTAGTATCATGAGGGAGAGGAGTGACAGGGGAGTGGAGTATCAGGTGAGTGAAGTAACAAGGGAGTGGAGTATCAGGAGAGTGGAGTAACATGATCAGCTGACGTCACCACCAGTCTATGTACTGTTAATGATGGCGGTGATGTCACACAATAATAAACAATACACCAGTGAACAGACACCCGATCAAAGAACACAATGTTAACATTTAATTAATATATGCATCAGGACAACAAATGCTTGAACCTCAAAATAAATACTTGATCATGACACAAATGTTCAGTACTAGTAAACAGAAACAAGATCAGCCATATTAGTGCACATTACCAACCTAAACAATATCACTTCAAATTACCAATATAAACTATATCAGTTCAAATTACCAATATAAACTATATTAGTTCAAATTACGTGTATAAATAGTAATTCATCATCAATATCATCATCCAATGCCTTGCCGGCTGGCGAGGGCAATCATACCTCTCCACAAATTGTGATCTCCGACAGCATGGATCAATTCATGCATTGACTCCCTTCCATGCCATGACAAGATTGTCAAGAATTTTCTCACACTGTCTTCCCCCATCTCTTTTTCCACAAATATTCCAGTTGTCACAACATATCCCAGTGTTTGTCTTCTCATAATGTGGCCAAATACTAATTCACACGACCAGTATAAACAATTAGTTCACATTACCAATTTAAACAACACTAATTCACCTTAGCAACACAAACATAATAATGTGTAACACGAGGACACGACACATCAGAATAAACAACCTTTGAACTATGCACCATAATGACCAAATTGCTGATGTTGACAATGGCAGTGTTATTTCATTATCAAGAGTACTGATATCCAAATATGATATCACTACACAAGACTATTTTATTAGGTGTGGTGACCAGTTGTTTTCCCTGCAGTGATTCCCTTCCCTAACTCACACCAATGCTAGGTAACTATGTACGACCTAGTCTCAGTGTCCCGATAGGTTCTGAACCAGTCCCTTCAGTGACAGTCAGACACTGACAGACAGAACTGTCTGGAACTTGCAGTATAGTTGCATATCCTTTACGGACATAGCAGTCAACCCTGGGCAAATTTACATTCAGTAGTTTGCCATTGCATTCTGAACGACCGGCACCCATACCATTTCATAAAAACCCAACGCAGCTGTTTCGAATGTGGTATACTGGATTACAAACTGTCTGTAACTCCTTCACTACGAAGGTGGTTGCAGTATAAGTGCACATGAAAACAAGACCGATTCCCTGATTTGGATCCACAGTGGGACGACCAAGAATCACATCTGAACAAACAAACAATACAGTCACCCAGAGGTCTATTGCTGCCTGACAACATGTGTTGTGTGCAGCACTGAAATCACGTCAGCTGGTACTATTGGTACATATTTCTAGCACAATTACCCACATATTAGCTGGCATACAAGAGCTGTCCAAACAGAAAGACTTGTCAACCACTGTCACAAGCTGGACGGTAAGTTAGCTACTACAGGTATGTGTACCAGCGATGTTTACTTTTAGTCTAAACATAGTGGGATTACAGGCCAACAGTTAGGATTACAGGCCAACAGTTAGGCTTACAGGCCAACAGTTAGGATTACAGGCCAACAGTTAGGATTACAGGCCAACAGTTAGGCTTACAGGCCAACAGTTAGGCACTGATGTACTTCCTGTAAAGTGAAGGCATATCTAGTGTATACGGCAATTTCTGAAACACTCAGCTTCTGATTGCATGCGTCTGATATGTTTTGTTCATATGTCAGCTGATGTACCACAAATTTTCTACAAACACGACATGTTCAAAGTTTCTTTAAAATGGTATGGCATGAACTATTACACATTCCTTGGTCAGATCTCAGTCAGTCAGACTGACATGTCAATGTGATTGACATCCATGGACATGGAAGGTTGACCAAATTCCTTCACAATAGTAAATGCTGACACCACTGATGACATTTAGTACAGGTCAAGACAGATGTCCTCCTTGGCCTGCTGCAGCATTTGACCAGATTCAGTAAAAGTGATAACTTATCTGAAATACATTTTTCTTCAAGATCCTTCACTGCTGAGCATTTAACAAATCAACAAGAGCCTTCACTTTAATGGAAGTACATCAATGACAGACTGTCTGTCGTGATTCCGATATTAGATGAAAAGTCAATCTCCCTGACAGACATACACGAAGTAGCTAGCTCACAGACACGCTTCACTTTCACTTACTTGCAACACTTGTATAAGTATGCTTTCCTTTTTGGACAATGTGATTGACACTTTCACCAAAACTACACACCTATCTGGTATATTGTGAAAACACATACACCTGAAGTTACTAGAAAGAGATGAATATCACATCTTAAACAGTTGCAAATACAGCAAA
The DNA here is from genome assembly GCA_963921405.1 of Cepaea hortensis. NCBI lineage: Eukaryota > Metazoa > Mollusca > Gastropoda > Stylommatophora > Helicidae > Cepaea > Cepaea hortensis. The sequence goes on along the minus strand of OY992885.1, from coordinate 7,171,219 downwards.
CTTGCATTATACAACATTCAATACCTGAAATTACCCAGACCACTGACCACAAACTGCCACACACTAACACACACAAAACTGTTCTCAAGAACTTCGATTTAGCATAAGCGAGATGTGAAACAAAAATTAACAGATAATGTGAAATGAAACAAACATAACAATTTTAGCTTGGTGTGTCAACCCTAAGAGCGTACATGATGTCATCTTGGCTCACGTTGAGACGGATCCGCATACTTAAGTCTCGAGAGCCTGGCTCCGTGAGCAGCAGGCGCATGCTTCCAAGTCTGTAGCAAATGGCGGACAGCTCGGTCATTGTCGGGACGTGTATTCCTGGGAAGATTAACAGAATCTGGTAAATAACATAGTAGGAAGGTTGTATACGACTAACAGTCATGCTCAAGTAGTTGCCTTCTGCTGTACCAGGTTGAGGACTATATTATTGTAAGTTATGGCACACCAAAATCACAGTTCACAGAACTATAAGTCATGACACTCTACAGTCACTGGTCACAACACTACAGTCACTGGTCACAACACTACAGTCACTGGTCACAACACTACAGTCACTGGTCACAGCACTATACAGCCGCTGGCCACAGCCCTATACAATCACTGGTCACAGCAATATATAAACTGAGACCACAAATCTATACAATTGTTGATCATGGAACTATACAATGGGTGGTGATGAAACTACACAACCAATGTGACACAGACAGCACACAACCACTGACAGAGCACACAACCAGTGACATGGACAGACTACACAACCACTGACATGGACAGACAGTACACCAGTGTGACACAGACAGACAGTGCACAATCACTGTGACAGACAGATAGCACACAATCACTGTGACAGACAGACAGCACACAATCACTGTGACATGGACAGACAGCATACAATCACTGTGACATGGACAGCACACAGACACTGTGACATGGACAGACAGCACACAAACATTGTGACATGGACAGACAGCACACAACCACTGTGACATGGACAGACAGCACACAACCACTGTGACATGGACAGACATCACACAACCACTGTGACATGGACAGACAGCACGCAACCAATGTGACATGGACAGACAGCACACAACCACTGTGACATGGACAGAAATCACACAACCACTGTGACATGGACAGACAGCACACAACCACTGTGACATGGACAGATAGCACACAACCACTATGACATGGACAGACAGCACACAACCACTGTGACATGGACAGACAGCACACAACCACTGTGACATGGACAGACATCACACAACCACTGTGACATGGACAGACAGCACACAACCACTGTGACATGGACAGAAATCACACAACCACTGTGACATGGACAGACAGCACACAACCACTGTGACATGGACAGACATCACACAACCACTGTGACATGGACAGACATCACACAACTACTGCAACATGGACAGACAGTACACAACCACTGTGACATGGACAGACATCACACAACCACTGTGACATGGACAGACAGCACACAACCACTGTGACATGGACAGACAGCACACAACCACTGTGACATGGACAGACATTACACAATCATTGTGACATGGACAGACAGCACACAACCACTATGACATGGACAGACATCACACAACTACTGCGACATGGACAGACATCACACAACCACTGTGACATGGACAGACATCACACAACCACTGTGACACGGACAGACAGCACACAACCACTGTGACATGGACAGACATCACACAATCACTGTGACATGGACAGACAGCACACAACCACTGTGACATGGACAGACAGCACACAACTACTGCGACATGGACAGACAGCACACAACCACTGCGACATGGACAGACATCACACAACCACTGTGACATGGACAGACAGCACACAATCACTGTGACATGGACAGACAGCACACAACCACTGTGACATGGACAGACAGCACACAACTACTGCGACATGGACAGACAGCACACAACCACTGCGACATGGACAGACATCACACAACCACTGTGACATGGACAGACAGCACACAATCACTGTGACATGGACAGACAGCACACAACCACTGTGACATGGACAGACAGCACACAACCACTGTGACATGGACAGACATCACACAATCACTGTGACATGGACAGACAGCACACAATCACTGTGACATGAACAGACAGTACACAACTACTGTGACATGGACAGACATCACACAATCACTGTGACATGGACAGACAGCACACAATCACTTTGACGTGGACAGACAGTACACAACTACTGTGACATGGACAGGCAGCACACAACCACTGACATGGACAGACAGCACACAACCACTGTGACATGGACAGACAGCATACAATCACTGTGACATGGACAGACAGCAGACAATCACTGTGACATGGACAGGCAGCACACAATCACTGTGACATGGACAGACAGCATACAATCACTGTGACATGGACAGACAGCAAACAACCACTGTGACATGGACAGACAGCATACAATCACTGTGACATGGACAGACAGCATACAATCACTGTGACATGGACAGGCAGCACACAATCACTGTGACATGGACAGACAGCATACAATCACTGTGACATGGACAGTACACATCCACTGTGACATGGACAGACAGCACACAACCACTGTGACATGGACAGACATCACACAATCACTGTGACATGGACAGACAGCACACATCCACTGTGACATGGACAGACAGCAAACAACCACTGTGACATAGACAGCACACAACCACTGTGACATAGACAGCACACAATCACTGTGACATGGACAGACAGCACACAATCACTGTGACATGGACAGGCAGCACACAACCACTGCGACACGGACAGACAGTACACAACCACTGTGACATGGACAGCACACAATCACTGTGACATGGACAGACAGTATACAATCACTGTGACATGGACAGCACACAACCACTGTGACATGGACAGCACACAATCACTGTGACATGGACAGACAGCATACAATCACTGTGACAGACAGACAGCACACAACCACTGTGACATGGACAGACAGCATACAATCACTGACAGACAGACAGCTCACAATCACTATGACAGACAGACAGCACACACTCACTGTGACATGGACAGACAGCATACAATCACTGTGACATGGACAGACAGCACACAATCACTGTGACATGGTCAGACAGCACACAATCACTGTGACATGGACAGACAGCACACAATCACTGTGACATGGACAGACAGCATACAATCACTATGACAGACAGACAGCACACAATCACTGTGACATGGACAGACAGCATACAATCACTGTGACAGACAGACAGCACACAACCACTGTGACATGGACAGACAGCATACAATAACTATGACAGACAGACAGCATACAATCACTATGACAGACAGACAGCATACAATCACTGTGACAGACAGACAGCACACCACCACTGTGACATGGACAGACAGCATACAATCACTATGACAGACAGACAGCATACAATAACTATGACAGACAGACAGCACACAATCACTATGACAGACAGACAGCACACAATCACTGTGACATGGACAGACAGCATACAATCACTGTGACAGACAGCACACAACCACTGTGACATGGTCAGACAGCATACAATCACTTTGACAGACAGCACACAACCACTGTGACATGGACAGACAGCATACAATCACTGAGACATGGACAGACAGCATACAATCACTGTGACATGGACAGGCAGCACACAATCACTGTGACATGGACAGACAGCATACAATCACTGTGACATGGACAGTACACATCCACTGTGACATGGACAGACAGCACACAACCACTGTGACATGGACAGAAATCACACAATCACTGTGACATGGACAGACAGCACACATCCACTGTGACATGGACAGACAGCAAACAACCACTGTGACATGGACAGCACACAATCACTGTGACATGGACAGACAGCACACAATCACTGTGACATGGACAGGCAGCACACAACCACTGCGACACGGACAGACAGTACACAACCACTGTGACATGGACAGCACACAATCACTGTCACATGGACAGACAGTATACAATCACTGTGACATGGACAGCATACAACCACTGTGACATGGACAGCACACAATCACTGTGACATGGACAGACAGCATACAATCACTGTGACAGACAGACAGCACACAACCACTGTGACATGGACAGACAGCATACAATCACTGACAGACAGACAGCACACAATCAATGTGACATGGACAGACAGCACACAATCACTATGACAGACAGACAGCACACAATCACTGTGACATGGACAGACAGCATACAATCACTGTGACATGGTCAGACAGCACACAATCACTGACATGGACAGACAGCACAAAACCACTGCGACATGGACAGACAGCACACAATCACTGTGACATGGACAGACAGCATACAATCACTGTGACATGGTCAGACAGCATACAATCACTGTGACATGGACAGACAGCACAAAACCACTGCGACATGGACAGACAGCATACAATCACTATGACAGACAGACAGCACACAATCACTATGACAGACAGACAGCACACAATCACTGTGACATGGACAGACAGCATACAATCACTATGACAGACAGACAGCACACAATCACTATGACAGACAGACAGCACACAATCACTGTGACATGGACAGACAGCATACAATCACTATGACAGACAGACAGCACACAATCACTGTGACATGGACAGACAGCATACAATCACTGTGACATGGTCAGACAGCATACAATCAATGTGACATGGACAGACAGCACACAATCACTATGACAGACAGACAGCACACAATCACTGTGACATGGACAGATAGCATACAATCACTGTGACATGGACAGACAGCACACAATCACTGTGACATGGACAGACAGCACACAATCACTGTGACATGGACAGACAGCATACAATCACTGTGACATGGTCAGACAGCACACAATCACTGTGACATGGACAGACAGCATACAATCACTGTGACATGGTCAGACAGCATACAATCACTGTGACATGGACAGACAGCACAAAACCACTGTGACATGGACAGACAGCATACAATCACTATGACAGACAGACAGCAAACAATCACTATGACAGACAGCACACAATTACTGTGACATGGACAGACAGCACACAATCACTATGACAGACAGACAGCACACAATCACTATGACAGACAGACAGCACACAATCACTGTGACATGGACAGACAGCATACAATCACTGTGACATGGTCAGACAGCATACAATCACTGTGACATGGACAGACAGCACACAATCACTATGACAGACAGACAGCCCACAATCACTGTGACATGGACAGACAGCATACAATCACTGTGACATGGTCAGACAGCACACAATCACTGTGACATGGACAGACAGCATACAATCATTGTGACATGGTCAGACAGCATACAATCACTGTGACATGGACAGACAGCACAAAACCACTGCGACATGGACAGACAGCACAAAACCACTGCGACACGGACAGCACACAACCACTGTGACATGGACAGATAGCATACAATCACTGTGACATGGTCAGACAGCACACAATCACTGACATGGACAGACAGCATACAATCACTGTGACATGGTCAGACAGCATACAATCACTGTGACATGGACAGACAGCACAAAACCACTGCGACATGGACAGACAGCACACAACCACTGCGACACGGACAGCACACAACCACTGTGACATGGACAGACAGCACACAACCACTGTGACATGGACAGACAGTACACAACCACTGTGACATGGACAGACAGCACACAACCACTGTGACATGGACAGACATCACACAACCACTGTGACATGGACAGACAGCACACAACCACTGTGACATGGACAGACAGCACACAACCACTGTGACATGGACAGACAGCACACAACCACTGTGACATGGACAGACAGCACACAACCACTGTGACATGGACAGACAGCACACAACCACTGTGACATGGACAGCACACAACCATTGTGACATGGACAGACAGCACACCACTGTGACATGGACAGCACACAACCACTGTGACATGGACAGACATTACACAACCACTGTGACATGGACAGACAGCACACAACCATTGTGACATGGACAGACAGCACACAACCACTGTGACATGGACAGACAGCACACAACCACTGTGACATGGACAGACAGCACACAACCACTGTGACATGGACAGACAGCACACAACCACTGTGACATGGACAGACAGCACACAACCACTGTGACATGGACAGACAGCCACCTTCAAATCTGCACAAAGCCTGGTGCTGGTCGTACAGCTTGCAGAAGTCAGCCTCCTCTATTCCTGTCCGCTGGAACTCCGCTACCACGGCCTTGAGGAACAGTTGCTCTTGTACAGCGAGGTTCCTGAAGTATACACATGACAAGATAACAATATGCAACAATCAAATCACTGTTGACATATGTCAGTTGTTATTCCTAGTAACACAACACCACACACTATCATCACAGAATGAGATGCTTAGGGTTTCAAATATACTAGATTAATATGGCTTTATGAGAGAAGTAACGACTGCAGCAGAATATAACAGAAAATAAAAACAATTAGGCATGTGTATCCCCTGTGAACAATGAGAGATAATAGACACAGATTACATTCACAAGTGGCACAGACACATATACCAACAGAGATCAGCAACTAGTGCAGCAGTTAATCTATTTCACAGAGAGAATGACAACAGAGATCAGCAACTAGTGCAGCAGTGAATCTATTACACAGAGAGAATGAATGACAACAGAGATCAGCAACTACTGCAGCAGTGAATCTATTTCACAGAGAGAATGAAAGCCAACAGAGATCAGCAACTATTGCAGCAGTGAATCTATTTCACACAGAATGAAAGCCAACAGAGATCAGCAATTACTGCAGCAGTTAATCTATTTTACACACAGAATGAATACCAACAGACAGAAATCAGCAACTACTGCAGCAGTTAATCTATTTCACACAGAGAATGAATGCCAACAGAGATCAGCAACTACTGCAGCAGTTAATCTATTTCACAGAGAGAATGAACGCCAACAGAGATCAGCAACTATTGCAGCAGTTAATCTATTTCACAGAGAGAATGAATGCCAACAGAGATCAGCAACTATTGCAGCAGTTAATCTATTTCACAGAGAGAATGAACGCCAACAGAGATCAGCAACTACTGCAGCAGTTAATCTACTTACAGAGAGAATGAAAGCCAACAGAGATCAGCAACTACTGCAGCAGTTAATCTATTTACAGAGAGAATGAAAGCCAACAGAGATCAGCAACTACTGCAGCAGTGAATCTATTTCACACAGAGAATGAATGCCAACAGAGATCAGCAACTATTGCAGCAGTGAATCTATTTCACACAGAATGAAAGCCAACAGAGATCAGCAATTACTGCAGCAGTTAATCTATTTCACACAGAGAATGAATGCCAACAGACAGAAATCAGCAACTACTGCAGCATTTAATCTATTTCACACAGAGAATGAAAGCCAACAGAGATCAGCAACTATTGCAGCAGTTAATCTATTTCACAGAGAGAATGAACGCCGACAGAGATCAGCAACTACTGCAGCAGTTAATCTATTTCACAGAGAGAATGAAAGCCAACAGAGATCAGCAACTACTGCAGCAGTTAATCTATTTCACAGAGAGAATGAACACCAACAGAGATCAGCAATTACTGCAGCAGTGAATCTATTTCACACAGAGAATGAAAGCCAACAGAGATCAGCAATTACTGCAGCAGTTAATCTATTTCACACACAGAATGAATACCAACAGACAGAAATCAGCAACTACTGCAGCAGTTAATCTATTTCACAGAGAGAATGAACGCCAACAGAGATCAGCAACTACTGCAGCAGTTAATATATTTCACAGAGAGAATGAACGCCAACAGAGATCAGCAATTACTGCAGCAGTGAATCTATTTCACACAGAGAATGAAAGCCAACAGAGATCAGCAATTACTGCAGCAGTTAATCTATTTCACACAGAGAATGAATGCCAACAGACAGAGATCAACAACTACTGCAGCAGTTAATCTATTTCACAGAGAGAATGAACGCCAACAGAGATCAGCAACTACTGCAGCAGTTAATCTATTTCACAGAGAGAATGAACGCCAACAGAGATCAGCAACTACTGCAGCAGTGAATCTATTTCACAGAAAGAATGAAAGCCAACTGAGATCAGCAACTACTGCAGCAGTTAATCTATTTCACACAGAGAATGAAAGCCAACAGAGATCAGCAACTACTGCAGCAGTTAATCTATTTCACAGAGAGAATGAACGCCAACAGAGATCAGCAACTACTGCAGCAGTGAATCTATTTCACACAGAGAATGAACGCCAACAGAGATCAGCAACTACTGCAGCAGTTAATCTATTTCACACAGAGAATGAAAGCCAACAGAGATCAGCAACTACTGCAGCAGTTAATCTATTTCACAGAGAGAATGAACGCCAACAGAGATCAGCAACTACTGCAGCAGTTAATCTATTTCACATAGAGAATGAAAGCCAACAGAGATCAGCAACTACTGCAGCAGTTAATCTATTTCACAGAGAGAATGAACGTCAACAGAGATCAGCAACTACTGCAGCAGTTAATCTATTTCACAGAGAGAATGAATGCCAACAGAGATCAGCAATTACTGCAGCAGTTAATCTATTTCACACAGAGAATGAATGCCAACAGACAGAGATCAGCAACTACTGCACCAGTAAATCTATTTCACAGAGAGAATGAATGCCAACAGAGATCAGCAATTACTGCAGCAGTTAATCTATTTCACAGAGAGAATGAAAGCCAACAGAGATCAGCAATTACCGCAGCAGTGAATCTATTTCACACAGAGAATGAATGCCAACAGACAGAGATCAGCAATTACTGCAGCAGTGAATCTATTTCACACAGAGAATGAATGCCAACAGACAGAGATCAGCAATTACTGCAGCAGTTAATCTATTTCACACAGAGAATGAATGCCAACAGACAGAGATCAGCAATTACTGCAGCAGTTAATCTATTTCACACAGAGAATGAATGACAACAGAGATCAGCAACTATTGCAGCAGTGAATCTATTTCACAGAGTTGAACTCATCGGGAGCATCATTGCCAGCTGGTATACTTCTCTGGTGACCCCATTTCTGTGTCGTAGATGGGTGCCACTGCACCCAATCTTCAACAATATGCAGCCATGATGTTTGTCCATTGTTTAATGTATCAGTGCAGGACATTACAACTTCAAATGTGCACTGGAAAATTTCAGTTGAAGTGAGATTAACCAAAACACCAGTCAAGTATTTAATGATTCACAACAGACAATAGAAGTTCTGTGTCTTGCTGGGACAAAATGAAAGTTATAAACACTTCTGTTAGTTTGTTTATAAAGACAGACAGAATTCGGAGATATCATGTTTATTTTTCACATAGTTCAAGCTGGCAAGTACTAACCTGATAGCCAGGATCTTTGGTGAACAAAACATTTCTTCAACTGCTGTATTTATATCGGACATGCTAACAATCGCAGCTCCTTTGGCATCTTCTGCTCGAGATTCTGCAATCTCTGTTGACCGGCGGCAAATATCTAGAGCACGGCGGGCATCGCCTGATACTGCAGCAACCTGAAATACAACATCACGTCAACTTATATAGATATATCCATGGTAGGGAGCGGGAGTTTTACCTCTCTGTAGCACAAAGTCTGGGCTGAATTGTTGACCATGTGTTGCCCATGCAGCATGATCCCTCTCTTGGCCTGCCTAGTTCACTCCAGAGGAAAGGTAACACTAATACATCTGGAACAAGACAAGCTGCAGAAGCTGCCGGATCAGCAAAGCCATGCACTGTCTGCCTGTCAGAGCTTCGATCCTAGACAAGTTGCCAACCAAGGCTTAGGGCCTGGTCTGCCCTGCCATGATATTTAGTCTTTAGGTTGCATTTCTTCGCACTAGGATAAGGTTTGTATCCTCCCAGCTGTGCTCCTGCACCCGAAGCCATTGGCACAATGTGGGGTGTCAGGCGTCACATCATCTGTGAGGTTTGAACCCTCCTAGTTGTGCTCCTGCACCCAAAGCTGTTGGCACAATGTGGGGTGTCAGGCGTCACATCATCTGTGAGGTTTGAACCCTCCTAGTTGTGCTCCTGCACCCAAAGCTGTTGGCACAATGTGGGGTGTCGGGTGTCACGTCATCTGAGAAGTTTGCTTTGTGTGTACCAACACAAGTCAGCAGAAACTGAGCAATAAACCAACGAGCTGTGGTGCAGTGGCTAGGGAACAGTCTGGCCAACATAATGGGTTCAGTTTCCAACTTTTCCAAACCACACAACTGTCGGGTCAAACAGCCTTCGAACATGAGGACCAGACATCCGTCTGAAATTATGCTGTGACCTTGTGTAAGTGAAGGTCTCACATGCCATACCCACATGTATGGCAAGGTCATGCATGAAGTTCCGTAACACAGCAAAGAGACTTTAACTACTATATTTCTTCTGGAGATATCCACACCCATGTACTTCATTAACCAAACGAAACAACATAGACTGGTGCGGCACCGTGCAGACTGGTTAGCAGTGAATAAATAAGTATTGCCAGATGCAAGCGTTGCTGGGGATATTATATAACATAGAGACACTGAAGTGTTGCCAGATGCATGTGTTAAAATATAAATATTATATAACATAGAGACACTGAAGTGTTGCCAGATGCATGTGTTAAAATATAAATATTATATAACATAGAGACACTGAAGTATTGCCAGATGCATCCATTGGTGTTAAAATATAAATATTATATAACATAGAGACACTGAAGTATTGCCAGATGCAGTATTCTACTGCTGCCTTTTATCCCCTGAATGAGCACAATCTCGCAACCATCCTATCTGCTGCCATCTCCTGCAGCTTCCTCCTGCCCTCCCCATATCACCCTGTCTCTTTTCATCTCCATGTATCTTTAGGTCTGTTTCTTGTGCCAGGTTGATTCCAGAATGAGAACTTTCTAGTTATACTATTGACAAGCTTTCTCAGTTTAAAAAAATGCCAATCCAATGCCAGTGACTTTTCCTGGCCTCTTATCTGCTAAAAACCTGGAGTTCTCTCATGAGCTCAGCATTAGTCATTGTCATATACCATGTCAGTCCTCCCTTCTTCTTCTTTCGTTCGCCTGAAACATGTCTACAACTGCAATGTCGTCTCTTGTATGAATCTAACAGTCTTTTTTAGTTCATTCAGCGGTCCATAGAGTTTATCTTCCACTGTTGTCTCTCTAGGCCAGAAGGTTCGCCTGGATATGTTGTAGTTTGGGCAATCCTGGAGTATGTGCTCTGCTGTCTGCGACGCCAAACCACATGTGCACATGGCTGAGTCACCAATCTTGAATTTTGTATACAAGTGGTTGCGTAATCTATTGATCCTCCCTTATGTGCAGGTAAAAGTTCAAGTTAGTCATTCTCCGTGTGTCTCATCCGTATAGCAGTACTAATTTGACATTATAGATCAATATTCTCAGTCTGCCATTAGATTTGACATTATAGATCAGTATTCTCAGTCTGCCACTAGATTTGACATTATAGATCAATATTCTCAGTCTGCCACTAGATTTGACATTATAAATCAATATTCTCAGTCTGCCACTAGATTTGACATTACAGATCAATATTCTCAATCTGCCACTAGATTTGATATTCATTCATTCAGTAGCATGTCCTTTGCAGAACCTCGCTGCCATAACAACCCTCCGGAAAACTGCTCGATGACAAGCAAGATGTCCTCTGTTTGATACACCCATCTGGAGATCATCCGCCACATCCTGCACCCATCTTCTCTTTGGCCTTCCTCTTCCTCTCTTCCCAGGCATATACCCCTCCATTATTGTTCTCTCCAAACTTTCATGACGTTTCAAGTGACCAAAATATATCAATTTTCTTCATTTTATCATCTTTAATAGCCAACCCTCTTCAATATTCAGCTCTTGAAGTATGGATTTGTTCTTTTCTTTACCCAAGATATTCTTAGAATCCATCTATAACATTTATATTCAAAAGCATGTATGCACTGTTCAGCTTGTTTAGTAAGTGTCCAGGTCTCACAGGCGTATGTTGCAATGGGAAAGATGCATGCTCTTAAACATCTAATTTTGTAGTTCTATCTGTTCCACTCCATAATTTATTAAGTTGTTTTAGTCTTTGAAAAGCAATTGATAGTCGTTTAATTTCTTTAATTGTGTCACCATTGTTGGTAATCAATGACCCAAGATACTCAAAGTTTTCCACCACCTCCAAAATTTCCTCATCAACATATATTTCTTTCTCCATAGTAGTTTTATCTGTATGCATTATCTTTGTTTTTGCTATGTTAAGATATAAGTTGTGATTTTCACTGTTTCTTTCGGTTGAGGTTATTAAGTTTTCTATACCAGTCTGTGATGTGGATAGTAATGCTGCATGATCAGCATATCGAATCTCTGGTATTTCGTGACCACTGATATATATATCTCAGCCTGCCACTATATTTGACACTACAGATCAATATTCTCAGTCTGCCACTAAATTTGACATTTTAGATCAATATTCTCAGTCTGCCACTAGATTTGACATTACAGATCAATATTCTCAGTCTGCCACTAGATTTGACATTATAGATCAATATTCTCAGTCTGCCACTAGATTTGACATTATAAATCAATATTCTCAGTCTGCCACTTTGACATTATAAATCAATATTCTCAGTCTGCCACTAGATTTGACATTATAAATCAATATTCTCAGTCTGCCACTAGATTTGACATTATAAATCAATATTCTCAGTCTGCCACTAGATTTGACATTATAAATCAATATTCTCAGTCTGCCACTAGATTTGACATTATAAATCAATATTCTCAGTCTGCCACTAGATTTGACATTATAAATCAATATTCTCAGTCTGCCACTAGATGTGACATTATAGATCAATATTCTCAGTCTGCCACTAGATTTAATTCCCTTGACTCCCACAAATGTCCTTCCTAGTGCAATGAAAGCCCCTTCTGTTTGTTGTATCCTGATGTGAATATCTCCATCTGTGTCTACACTGCCACCTGAAGAGTCACGAGTCGAAACATGACATAACACAGACAACAATATCGGTGAAGACTGACCTTCCTGGCTGCTAGCTGGACCGCGTCACTGTCAAAGACCTGCAGACCTTTCAGACGAGAAGCCACAATTTCCTCCAGCTGTCGAAACGTGTATGGCTGGAATGTCATCCGTGTCAGGCCCTGAAACAGTTTCGTTCGTTTGTATTTCATTGTTGCAGACTTAGGACATTTAATGCTCATTTGTATTGCACTGTTGCAGTCTTAGGACATTTAATGCTCATTTCCAGTGCTAATACTACTGTTGGTGTCTCTTGTCATTTCAAATGTAATCAAATTTTTTATAAACGCAATCTTGTGAGTTAATGAAGTGCCATTGTTTTCACTGTACAACTTCATCAATCAGGGACCAACGATGTCTTAGCTCATCACAAGTTCAGTTACTCCCATTGACAACCAACATTCCTCAGCCCTCAATGTAACAGACATTTCTTATCTCAGATCTGTCTTCTTCTTCTTCTTCGTTCATCCGGAGTTTTTTTTCCGGATGTGATTGCGTTGTGCCTGTTTACAGCAGAGCTGCGTTCTTGCGCCGTTAGGCCGACACATCCGACTTCTGCGGGCATTTGTTGACCGGGTTAACCTTCCTGGGGGTTTCTTAGGACGTTTGACTCTCACTGTTGTGGTGTTATCCCCCATCCCAGCTGGTCCATATAGAACAGCCAAAGATCCTGGTCAGCCCTCAAGGGAAGGCAGGGGCAGACCATGGGCATTCCCCGCCATCCAAGGAGGCTTCCATACTTGCAGAGCCGATACATAGCGCTCTGGTACTGGGCTCACCCAAGGAATCGTCACGTCCTGCACATGGCTGCTTAGCCTCACTTCCGTATATTGGGCCTTCCGTTCACCATAGGCTGTTCTTCCGGAAACCAGAAGTATGCAGTCTGCAGATGACATCCACACAGTGAGCTTTCGATTCGGACTTTCCATGTAATGGATTTGCTATCCAAGCAATATTCCATTTCGTGCCACTAGGACACTTTTCCACCTTTTATGAAGTCCACACAGTGGGCTTTAAATTCGGACTTCCCACGTAATGGATTTGCTATCCAAGCAATATTCCATTTCATGCCACTAGGACACTTTTCCACCTTTTATGAAGCCCACACAGTGAGCTTTCGATTCGGACTTTCCACATAATGGATTTGCTATCCAAGCAATATTCCATTTCATGCCTCTGGGTCTTCATGCACCTTTAAATGTCAACCTGTATGTAGTTAAAGTAAGCTGCGGTCAACTTGAGCTTGTTGATATCTCCATAGAGCTTGTCCTCAAATGAAGCAGGTGTGGGCCAAAATATCTTTCTCTGTTCTGCATACGTTGGGCAATCCTGCAGCAAATGTTTTGCTGTCATTTTTCCAGTTCTACAATTACATTCATCGGTATCTCCTATCTTTAGTTTATTGAACAAGTGGTATTTCAGCCTGTTATGTCCTGTGCGGAGTCTGAAGATTGCTACTTGTTCTCTTCGGTCGAGTTTGTAATATGCATCATCCTTCTCATGGCCTGGATGCTCAGATTCCCATTTGGTTCTATAAGTGCTTTTTATCAACCTCTTTGCCTCATTATAGGTTATGTCTATGTCAGGCTGTGGTAGTCGTCCACCCTCTTTTGCCAGTCTGTCAGCCTCTTCGTTTCCAGGTATACTGCAATGTGATGGGATCCACTGTATTACAACTTTTTTGGATTTCTGGCATAGACCATGGAGTGCTGCTCTTAGGTCAGTTAGTTCTGTGCTGTTATTGCTCTTCAGTATTGAGACAGCTGACTTTGCATCTGTGAAGATAGCTATTTGCTTCTCTTTATTTTCCTCCATCAGGAGCATTTCTGCTGCAGTTTTCAAAGCCTCTACCTCCGCTTTGAAGTTACTTGAAAATTTTCCAGTTGCCATTGAATGTTTTTTTTTCACTCCATTTTTTAAATTTAGGAGAATTCCTCCTCCTCCATTCTCTATTGAATTTTTGGCTGATCCATCTGTATATGCATGGGTCCAATTCCTGCTTGGGTAATGTTCTTTTATGTAGTTTAGGGTTATTTCTCTTCTTTCGGTTTCATGCTGAGTGTTCTTTTTCTCAATACCAGGAATGTTTTCTATCATCTCAGGCAGTTGCTGCTGTCTCCAAGCTGGGAACTTGTGTGCATTGTGTATGGGCTTGACTGTTGATATGTTAAGTATAGGATCTGCCCTAATCCTTCGTTTTGCAGTTTCTACAAAGTTGCTACGCTTCAGTCTTCCCTTTCCAAAACCATTAAATCTGTTGTACATAGGGTGGTCTGTCAATCTTCTAAATTTTTCTGCTTGTTGCTGGGCTCTGCTATCTCTTCTATCCTGCATTGGTTGTAAACAAGTGATCTTTTCTAGTTCATTAATAGGCGTTGTCTTCAGGCTTCCAGTTATGATTCGCATTCCTTGGTTTTGGACTCTACTTATTTTGTTAAAGTTTGACTTAGCTGCTGTTGCCCAAGCTGCAATGCCATATTCCAGTACTGGCCTCACCCGTCCAGTATATAACTTCTTGAGAACTTTCTCATCTGCTCCCCACGTTGTACCAGCAAGCTTTTTCATTATTGCCATTCTCTGCCTTGCTCTTGTTCGATTTTTCTCAACCTGTGTCTTCCATGTCAGGCGACGATCAAAGGTGACTCCTAGATGGTTTGGATTTTCTTCATGGCGCAATATTTTTCCATTCAATACCAGCTTAGGTTGCTGAGTTTTATTTGAGAGGGAGAACACTGTGCATGTTGTTTTCTCCTCACTTATCTTCACTAGCCATGATTTTGACCAGTCCTCTAGCGCTAATAAGGCTTGCTGTATTCTGCTGTTAGCTGTACTAATATATTCTTCAGATGTCCATATGGCTAGGTCATCTGCAAAGGAGGATGTGTGTACTCTGGCTGGAAAATTTTCTGTGATGTCATTTATATATGCTAGGAATAATGTTGGTGAAAGAACTCCTCCTTGGGGGACACCTTGCTCCAGCAGCATCATTTTGCTTGTTTGTCCTTGTACTTTTGTCCTGGCAGTTCTGTTCTCAAGGTAGTGGCTGATCCATTTATACATTTTTCCACATACATGCATGTTTTGCAGTTTTACTTTCAGTCCTTCCTTCCATACTTTATCAAATGCTTTTTCTAAATCTATCCAGACTGCTAGTGTGTGCTTTTTCTCTTGGAAGGCATCCTCTATTTCCTGAGCTATATAGGTTATTTGATCTTCAGTGGATCTGTATTTTCTGAATCCTGCTTGGTGTGGTGTTAAGAGTTTGTTTTCTTCCAGATGCCATGTTAGCCTGCCATTGATAATGCGTTCCCTTAATTTTCCTACACAGCTAAGTAGACTGATAGGTCGATAGTCATTTGGTTCTTCCAGGTCTTTTCCTTTCTTTGGGACTGGTATTAGTATAGCTTCCTTCCATGCCTGTGGGACTATTCCTCTCTTCCAGCTGTTATTTAGGACTGCTAGTAGTTTCTTCTTTGCCTTGGTGCCTAGTCCTATTAGCATTTCATTTGTGATTCCATCCTTTCCTGGTGATTTCTTCTTTTTTAGGGTATTCATTGCCTGTTCCATTTCTTCCATTGTTAGATTTGCCATCATATATTCTGCTGCTGTGTCTGTATTTCTATGATGTATCTGTTTGTCTTTGATTGCTTTCTTCTGTTCGGTTGTAATATCAATGTGGTTTGCATTTGCATAGTGTTCCATTAGTGCATTTGCAGCCTTTTTTCCTGTAAGCAAGGCATTTCCTTGTTTAATTGTTATTTGTTTGTTTCTAGGTCCTTCATTGTTCATGGCTTTCACTAGTTTCCATAGTTTGTTTCCATCCCTGTCAAAATTCAGGTTTTCTGTTTTTTCCCTCCAACAATCTCTTGTTGTTTGATTTACTGTTCTTTTATATTTTGCTGAGATGGCTTTGAGAGAGATGTTTGCTTCAATTGTTTGTTCTCTCTCTGCTGTCTTCCTGGCATCTTCAACTTTGTCCTCCAAACTTTGTAGTTCTTCAGTCCAGTATGGTTTGTAATTTTTCCTCGCTCCTCTTGGAATGGACTCAGTGGCTGCCTGTATTATCGCTCTGTTTAGACTTTCCACCATTTGCTTTATGTTGCCATATCGTGTATTTATGTTTTCACAATATTTGTCTGTTAGTATGGCAAATCTGTCCCAATCTGCTCGTTTGTAATTCCAGCGGGGCAAGGGCTTTTGCTCCTGTGGAACATACTCCATATTCATTTCAAGCTTGATTGGTCTGTGGTCACTACCTGCTAATTGGTCCAGCACATGGCGATCGATTTTGTGGAGGATGTCTCCTGTGCAGAAAGCTAAGTCTGGAGTAGAAGTGGTAAGCCATCTTCTGGAGTAGAAGCTCGGTGTGTCATCCGCTTTGTTGAGTAGATGGAGATTTGAGTCTATTTCCCAGTCCTCCAATTCATCTCCTCTTTTGTCAGTATCTGGGTATCCCCATCTTTCTGAACGGCTATTAAAGTCTCCGACAATAATGCAGTTTGTGTCAGTTATTTTCATGTTTGAGAGTGTAAGGTCCTTATCTGCTGGGCTATACAGATTGTAGATTCTTATTTTCACGTCCTTTATCATTATATCAACACCTATAATTTCCGTTTGGTTGTCAGAGATCACAGATACTTCGCTGCAAGGTATTGTATTTCGTGTAAGTATTAGAACTCCTCCTTTGTGTCCTTCGCGGTCGAAACGTGTGGCCTGATATCCTCTGACTGAGAATTTGTGATTGGCGTTGAGATGTGTCTCTTGAATGCATGCCACATCTATTCTATCTTTATGAAGACGCTGTGTTAGGGAGTCTTTCTTCTTGTAAACTCCTTCGGCATTCCACTGTAGTATGTTGAGTGTCCGGGGTATTTGGTCAATAGCTCTTAACCTACTCCTCTGTGCCTTGACTCCACAGCACAGGGGAAGGTGACCACCAGTAGTCATGGGTGGACCCCCTCGAGGCAGGGGGCCCGGCACTATCACCGCCTGATGGGACTTCACGGGATTAGCACCATATCGATTAATTTTGATTTGTGACATCATGAATTAAGTTACGTTGCACTGCTTTGTCAAGCCTGTGGCTCAGTACATCCGATTTCGACAAGCATTTATTCGGGATGCTTTCCCTAGCCTTTGACTGTCCCCAGTCTACCTACAAGGCAGCAGGTTTTACGTTGCACTGCTTTGTCAAGCCTGTGGCTCAGTACATCCGATTTCGACAAGCATGTATTTGGGGTGCTTTCCCTAGCCTTTGACTGTCCCCAGTCTACCTACAAGGCAGCAGGTTTGTGTGTCTCTTCGTCTGGTCCCTCTCCCTTGACCTGTCCGACATGGGTGGCCCTACCAGTAGCTGTGCTACCGTCGGCATAGCTCTTGGGGTCATTGGGACGCACAAGCCCCTCTACCTCGTCACGGTGGACACACAGCAGAGGGGAGATCTGTCTAATCAGCCAACTGCGAGCCCACTCTACTTGTGACAATATGTCCCTGGCCTGCCCTAGATGGACAGACAACCCCACTCTACTTGTGACAATACGTCCCTGGCCTACCCTAGATGGACAGACAACCCCACTCTACTTGTGACAATGTGTCCCTGGCCTGTCCTAGATGGACAGACAACCCCACTCTACTTGTGACAATGTGTCCCTGGCCTGCCCCAGAGGGAGAGACAACCCCTCTACTTGTGACAATATGTCCCTGGCCTGTCCTAGATGGACAGACAACCCCTCTACTTGTGACAATATGTCCCTGGCCTGTCCTAGATGGACAGACAAGCCCACTCTACTTGTGACAATATGTCCCTGGCCTACCCTAGATGGACAGACAACCCCTCTACTTGTGACAATATGTCCCTGGCCTACCCTAGATGGACAGACAACCCCTCTACTTGTGACAATATGTCCCTGGCCTGTCCTAGATGGACAGACAACCCCTCTACTTGTGACAATATGTCCCTGGCCTGTCCTAGATGGACAGACAAGCCCACTCTACTTGTGACAATATGTCCCTGGCCTACCCTAGATGGACAGACAACCCCTCTACTTGTGACAATATGTCCCTGGCCTACCCTAGATGGACAGACAACCCCTCTACTTGTGACAATATGTCCCTGGCCTACCCTAGATGGACAGACAACCCCTCTACTTGTGACAATGTGTCCCTGGCCTGTCCTAGATGGACAGACAACCCCTCTACTTGTGACAATGTGTCCCTGGCCTGTCCTAGATGGACAGACAACCCCACTCTACTTGTGACAATGTGTCCCTGGCCTGCCCCAGAGGGAGAGACAACCCCACTCTACTTGTGACAATATGTCCCTGGCCTGCCCTAGATGGACAGACAAGCCCACTCTACTTGTGACAATATGTCCCTGGCCTGTCCTAGATGGACAGACCCCACTCTACTTGTGACAATATGTCCCTGGCCTGTCCTAGATGGACAGATAACCACACTCTACTTGTGACAATATGTCCCTGGCCTGTCCTAGATGGACAGACAACCCCTCTACTTGTGACAATACGTCCCTGGCCTACCCTAGATGGACAGACAATCCCACTCTACTTGTGACAATGTGTCCCTGGCCTGTCCTAGATGGACAGACAAGCCCACTCTACTAGTGACAATACGTCCCTGGCCTACCCTAGATGGACAGACAACCCCTCTACTTGTGACAATACGTCCCTGGCCTGTCCTAGATAGACAGACAACCCCACTCTACTTGTGATAATATGTCCCTTGCCTGTCCTAGATGGACAGACAACCCCACTCTACTTCTGAAAATATGTCCCTGGCCTGTCCTAGATGGAAAGACAAGCCCACTCTACTTGTGACAATGTGTCCCTGGCCTGTCCTAGATGGACAGACAACCCCACTCTACTTGTGACAATGTGTCCCTGGCCTGTCCTAGATGGACAGACAACCCCACTCTACTTCTGAAAATATGTCCCTGGCCTGTCCTAGATGGAAAGACAAGCACACTCTATTGTGACAATATGTCCCTGGCCTGTCCTAGATGGAAAGACAAGCCCACTCTACTTGTGACAATGTGTCCCTGGCCTGTCCTAGATGGACAGACAAGCCCACTCTACTTGTGACAATGTGTCCCTGGCCTGTCCTAGATGGACAGACAACCCCACTCTACTTCTGACAATATGTCCCTTGACTGCACAAGACAGACAGAGACCCTGGGACTTACGGATAATATGGTCCTCATCTGCAACGACAGACAGACAACCGAACCCTGGGACCTACAGATAATATGGTCATCTGCAACGACAGACAGACAAACCCACTCTACAACTGACAGATAATATGGTCATCTGCAACAACAGACAGACAAACCCACTCTACAACTGACAGATAATATGGTCCTCGTCTGCAACGACAGACAGGCAACCCCACCCTGGGACCTACAGATAATATGGTCCTCATCTGCAACGACAGACAACCACACCCTGGGACCTACAGATAATATGGTCCTCATCTGCAACGACAGACAACCACACCCTGGGACCTACAGATAATATGGTCCTCATCTGCAACGACAGACAACCACACCCTGGGACCTACAGATATGGTCCTTGTCTGCAATGACAGAAAGACAAACCCACTCTACAAATGACAGACAATATGTAACATGTCAGCAATGACAGACAAACCCACTCTACAACTGAAGATAATATGGCAAGCAGTGATGCTATACCATACTGTTTATGGCTACTATACAGATGGAATAAACAGCAATATAATGACAATTCTACTGTTAGTTATGAAGATAGCACTCTTTTACTACCTCTCCCCTTAAGTTTGTTCACATCCCAAGGTTAAAACATATAATGAATGATGAACAGAAAAATATTATTATTTAACTGAATTCTTAAGCAAGCTATTTGGATATCAGGATACATGTTTTCAAGTTTCTCACCAAGCGACTGGCCACTCTCTTTATCATCATCCTTTCTGGCAAGTCCATTGTGTTGGCGACTGCTAAAACAATCAATTTTGCTGTCTCTTTAGTTGGCCAATCAAAAATGTTGTACATCACATCTTGTTTACGGGTCCACAGGAGGTCCAGCTATAAAAAATAAACCAGAAATTAAGTGCACAGTAGGGGAAGTCACTCCAAAATACTGCAGTTATTTTTTAACTCTGTATATACTGTAAGCAATATCAAGTGGCTGGCAGTTTGATTAAAGAATACTAACTAGGAGCAGTGTGGCTGAGAGAGATAGTGTTTGCTCCAGCACACAAGTTACATGGTTCACTCCCTGCTTAGGGCTGTCTGCATACAAAAACTATTGGTTTCTAATGACATCACACTCCCTCCATCTTTTAAGTAGTGGGATTGTAAACTCAGTTTCATGAGGTAAGTGACAAAACAGAAGGTCTTGCCAGCAAATTAAACATCCCACTTGAGTGAGAAATCATGAACAGAAGGCAGTAAGATACTGCCCCATTTGATTGAGAAATCATGAACAGAAGGCAGTAAGATACTGCCCCATTTGATTGAGAAATCATGAACAGAAGGCAGTAAGATACTGCCCCATTTGATTGAGAAATCATGAACAGAAGGCAGTAAGATACTGCCTTACTTAATTGAGAAATCATGAACAGAAGGCAGTAAGGTATTGCCCCATTTGATTGAGAAATCATGAACAGAAGGCAGTAAGGTATTGCCCCATTTGATTGAGAAATCATGAACAGAAGGCAGTAAGGTATTGCCCCATTTGATTGAGAAATCATGAACAGAAGGCAGTAAGGTACTGCCCTACTTAATTGAGAAATCATGAACAGAAGGCAGTAAGATACTGCCTTACTTAATTGAGAAATCATGAACAGAAGGCAGTAAGGTATTGCCCCATTTGATTGAGAAATCATGAACAGAAGGCAGTAAGATACTGCCCCACTTAAGTGAGAAATCATGAACAGAAGGCAGTAAGGTATTGCCCCATTTGATTGAGAAATCATGAACAGAAGGCAGTAAGATACTGCCCCACTTAAGTGAGAAATCATGAACAGAAGGCAGTAAGGTATTGCCCCATTTGATTGAGAAATCATGAACAGAAGGCAGTAAGATACTGCCCTACTTAATTGAGAAATCATGAACAGAAGGCAGTAAGGTATTGCCCCACTTAAGTGAGAAATCATGAACAGAAGGCAGTAAGGTACTGCCCCACTTGAATGAGAAATCATGAACAGAAGGCAGTAAAATACTGCCCCACTTGAATGAGAAATCATGAACAGAAGGCAGTAAGGTATTGCCCCACTTAAGTGAGAAATCATGAACAGAAGGCAGTAAGGAATTGCCGCACTTAAGTGAGAAATCATGAACAGAAGGCAGTAAACTACTGCCCCACTTAAGTGAGAAATCATGAACAGAAGGCAGGAAGGTATTGCCCCACTTAAGTGAGAAATCATGAACAGAAGGCAGTAAAATACTGCCCCACTTAAGTGAGAAATCATGAACAGAAGGCAGGAAGGTATTGCCCCACTTAAGTGGGAAATCATGAACAGAAGGCAGTAAGACACTGCCCCATTTGATTGAGAAATCATGAACAGAAGGCAGTAAGATACTGCCCTACTTAATTGAGAAATCATGAACAGAAGGCAGTAAGGTATTGCCCCATTTGATTGAGAAATCATGAACAGAAGGCAGTAAGGTATTGCCCCATTTGATTGAGAAATCATGAACAGAAGGCAGTAAGATACTGCCCCACTTAAGTGAGAAATCATGAACAGAAGGCAGTAAGGTATTGCCCCATTTGATTGAGAAATCATGAACAGAAGGCAGTAAGATACTGCCCCACTTAAGTGAGAAATCATGAACAGAAGGCAGTAAGGTATTGCCCCATTTGATTGAGAAATCATGAACAGAAGGCAGTAAGATACTGCCCTACTTAATTGAGAAATCATGAACAGAAGGCAGTAAGGTATTGCCCCACTTAAGTGAGAAATCATGAACAGAAGGCAGTAAGGTACTGCCCCACTTGAATGAGAAATCATGAACAGAAGGCAGTAAAATACTGCCCCACTTGAATGAGAAATCATGAACAGAAGGCAGTAAGGTATTGCCCCACTTAAGTGAGAAATCATGAACAGAAGGCAGTAAGGAATTGCCGCACTTAAGTGAGAAATCATGAACAGAAGGCAGTAAGATACTGCCCTACTTAATTGAGAAATCATGAACAGAAGGCAGTAAGGTATTGCCCCACTTAAGTGAGAAATCATGAACAGAAGGCAGTAAGGTACTGCCCCACTTAAGTGAGAAATCATGAACATAAGGCAGTAAGACAGGCCTCACAAAACTGCAAGTCAAAATCCTATTCATGTGTAGAAACAGCCCTTTCCTTGGGTGGAACATATTTAGATATAAACCCTACACAGCCACACTGACCTCTGAGTTAAAGAGGTGGATAACTCCAGTGGCATACTTGCATATATAGCACGAATGATGTTTTGAATGCTGACAAAAGAGAATCAGCAATCAGATTCATTGTTTAAGTGATCATGCATTAAGGTCCTTGCAGCACATTGCTCTCACCTCTAGCCAGTACCCCCACAACCTCCCCGGCCCCCTGCACTTCATGTGCTGGTTATCTTTCATGTCCTGTGACCACTGCCTCCTCATCCAAGAACCATGGCTTCAGTACTGAGCTTTCTAAACTACTGTGACTTCTCATGTTGACAAAGAATTTCATTTTCCAAGACATTTTATTTGTCGGACAGTTGTCTCATGCTCAAATCTTCACTTGTAACTATTATAATGACACTACACTGCAAGAAGATGACTGGTTGTTTCTGTGTTACCATGCATAACTGTATCTGTCACTTCACTGTTAATACATTACTCGCATCTGTCACCATGCACAATTGTATTTATCAATTCAATGTAAAACATTAGTTTATCTTTGTCACCATGTATAATTGTATTTGTCACTTTCCTATTTGCATCACTAAACATTAACTGTGTTTGTCACCTCACTGTAAGACTAACCTCATCAACCAGCAACACAACTGGATTGGACCGTGGAGCAGGAACTGTAAACATTTTGTTCAGGATGTTGGCAGCATGGTCTGCAGTCGCTTCCTTGCCTGTCAAGGCCTGTTAAAGACATGTTACAATATCAGACATTGGTCCATACATTTTTAACACACTAAACAAATATATTCTTAGAAAACTTTTCATGTGACATGAATCCAATATCAAAATAATCATGGACAGGTTCCAGCTGAATCAAGGGTGGACAATAGCTGAATCAAGGGTGGACAATAGCTGAATCAAGGGTGGACAATAGCTGAATCAAGGGTGGACAATAGCTGAATCAAGGGTGGACAATAGCTGAATCAAGGGTGGACAATAGCTGAATCAAGGGTGGACAATAGCTGAATCAAGGGTGGACAATAGCTGAATCAAGGGTGGACAATAGCTGAATCAAGGGTGGACAATAGCTGAATCAAGGGTGGACAATAGCTGAATCAAGGGTGGACAATAGCTGAATCAAGGGTGGACAATAGCTGAATCAAGGGTGGACAATAGCTGAATCAAGGGTGGACAATAGCTGAATCAAGGGTGGACAATAGCTGAATCAAGGGTGGACAATAGCTGAATCAAGGGTGGACAATAGCTGAATCAAGGGTGGACAATAGCTGAATCAAGGGTGGACAATAGCTGAATCAAGGGTGGACAATAGCTGAATCAAGGGTGGACAATAGCTGAATCAAGGGTGGACAATAGCTGAATCAAGGGTGGACAATAGCTGAATCAAGGGTAAGTAATAGCTAAAACAAAGGTGAGTAATAGCTAAAACAAGGGTGGACAATAGCTGAATCAAGGGTGGACAATAGCTGAATCAAGGGTGGACAATAGCTGAATCAAGGGTGGACAATAGCTGAATCAAGGGTGGACAATAGCTGAATCAAGGGTGGACAATAGCTGAATCAAGGGTGGACAATAGCTGAATCAAGGGTGGACAATAGCTGAATCAAGGGTGGACAATAGCTGAATCAAGGGTGGACAATAGCTGAATCAAGGGTGGACAATAGCTGAATCAAGGGTGGACAATAGCTGAATCAAGGGTGGACAATAGCTGAATCAAGGGTGGACAATAGCTGAATCAAGGGTGGACAATAGCTGAATCAAGGGTGGACAATAGCTGAATCAAGGGTGGACAATAGCTGAATCAAGGGTGGACAATAGCTGAATCAAGGGTGGACAATAGCTGAATCAAGGGTGGACAATAGCTGAATCAAGGGTGGACAATAGCTGAATCAAGGGTGGACAATAGCTGAATCAAGGGTGGACAATAGCTGAATCAAGGGTGGACAATAGCTGAATCAAGGGTGGACAATAGCTGAATCAAGGGTGGACAATAGCTGAATCAAGGGTGGACAATAGCTGAATCAAGGGTGGACAATAGCTGAATCAAGGGTGGATAGCTGGATCAAGGGTGGATAGCTGGTTCAAGGGCAGACACTTTTTGGATTAAGGGCGGATAGCTGGATCAAGAGTGGATAGCTGGATCAAGGGTGAGTAATAGCTGGATCAAGGGTGGATAGCTGGATCAAGGGTGAGTAATAGCTGGATCAAGGGTGGATAGCTGGATCAAGGGTGGATAGCTGGTTCAAGGGCAGACACTTTTTGGATTAAGGGCGGATAGCTGGATCAAGAGTGGATAGCTGGATCAAGGGTGAGTAATAGCTGGATCAAGGGTGGATAGCTGGATCAAGGGTGAGTAATAGCTGGATCAAGGGTGGATAGCTGGATCAAGGGTGGATAGCTGGTTCAAGGGCAGACACTTTTTGGATTAAGGGCGGATAGCTGGATCAAGAGTGGATAGCTGGATCAAGGGTGAGTAATAGCTGGATCAAGGGTGGATAGCTGGATCAAGGGTGAGTAATAGCTGGATCAAGGGTGGATAGCTGGATCAAGGGTGGATAGCTGGATCAAGGGCAGACACTTTTTGGATTAAGGGCGGATAGCTGGATCAAGAGTGGATAGCTGGATCAAGGGTGAGTAATAGCTGGATCAAGGGTGGATAGCTGGATCAAGGGTGAGTAATAGCTGGATCAAGGGTGGATAGCTGGATCAAGGGTGGATAGCTGGATCAAGGGCAGACACTTTTTGGATTAAGGGCGGATAGCTGGATCAAGAGTGGATAGCTGGATCAAGGGTGAGTAATAGCTGGATCAAGGGTGGATAGCTGGTTCAAGGGCAGACACTTTTTGGATTAAGGGCGGATAGCTGGATCAAGGGTGGATAGCTGGATCAAGGGTGAGTAATAGCTGGATCAAGGGTGAGTAATAGCTGGATCAAGGTTACGCACTTTCTAAATCAAGGGTGGAAAATAGCTGAATCAAGGGTGGATAGCTGGATCAAGGTTACACACTTTCTAAATCAAGGGTGGATAGCTGGATCAAGGGTGAGTAATAGCTGGATCAAGGGTGAGTAATAGCTGGATCAAGGGTGAGTAATAGCTGGATCAAGGGTGAGTAATAGCTGGATCAAGGGTGGATAGCTGGATCAAGGTTACGCACTTTCTAAATCAAGGGTGGAAAATAGCTGAATCAAGGGTGGATAGCTGGATCAAGGTTACACACTTTCTAAATCAAGGGTGGATAGCTGGATCAAGGGTGAGTAATAGCTGGACCAAGGGTGGATAGCTGGATCAAGGGTGGATAGCTGGATCAAGGGTGGATAGCTGGATCAAGGGTGGATAGCTGGATCAAGGGTGAGTAATAGCTGGATCAAGGGTGGATAGCTGGATCATGGTTGGATAGCTGGATCAAGGGTGAGTAATAGCTGGATCAAGGGTGGATAGCTGGATCAAGGGTGGATAGCTGGATCAAGGGCAGACACTTTTTGGATTAAGGGTGGATAGCTGGATCAAGGGTGAGTAATAGCTGGATCAAGGGTGGATAGCTGGATCAAGGGTGAGTAATAGCTGGATCAAGGGTGGATAGCTGGATCAAGGGTGGATAGCTGGATCAAGGGTGGATAGCTGGATCAAGGGTGAGTAATAGCTGGATCAAGGGTGGATAGCTGGATCATGGTTGGATAGCTGGATCAAGGGTGAGTAATAGCTGGATCAAGGGTGGATAGCTGGATCAAGGGTGGATAGCTGGATCAAGGGTGGATAGCTGGATCAAGGGTGGATAGCTGGATCAAGGGTGGATAGCTGGATCAAGGGCAGACACTTTTTGGATTAAGGGTGGATAGCTGGATCAAGGGTGAGTAATAGCTGGATCAAGGGTGGATAGCTGGATCAAGGGTGGATAGCTGGATCAAGGGCAGACACTTTTTGGATTAAGGGTGGATAGCTGGATCAAGGGTGAGTAATAGCTGGATCAAGGGTGGATAGCTGGATCAAGGGCAGACACTTTTTGGATTAAGGGTGGATAGCTGGATGAAGGGTGAGTAATAGCTGGATGAAGGGTGAGTAATAGCTGGATGAAGGGTGGATAGCTGGATGAAGGGTGGATAGCTGGATGAAGGGTGGATAGCTGGATGAAGGGTGGATAGCTGGATCAAGGGTGGATAGCTGGATGAAGGGTGGATAGCTGGATGAAGGGTGGATAGCTGGATCAAGGGTGAGTAATAGCTGGATCAAGGGTGAGTAATAGCTGGATCAAGGGTGAGTAATAGCTGGATCAAGGGTGAGTAATAGCTGGATCAAGGGTGAGTAATAGCTGGATCAATGGTGAGTAATAGCTGGATCAATGGTGATTACTAGCTGAATCAGAGAAACTGTCTAAACCCTTCTAAAACAGTTGAGTATCACATATGCTCTGGATTTCAAAAAATGCAATAGTTCTCTTGTCACCAAGCTGAATGACGACACATGGCATCACAGAAAAACAACACAGCAGCACTTAACAGCTTACAAGAACTGTGAAACACAGCACAATAGAACAGCTTACAAGAACTGTAATATCACACAGCACAACAGAACAGCTTACAAGAACTGTGTAATATCACACAGCACAACAGAACAGCTTACAAGAACTGTGTAACATCACACAGCACAACAGAACAGCTTACAAGAACTGTGTAACATCACACAGCAGAATAGAACAGCTTACAAGAACTGTGTAACATCACACAGCAGAATAGAACAGCTTACAAGAACTGTGTAATATCACACAGCAGAATAGAACAGCTTACAAGAACTGTGTAACATCACACAGCAGAATAGAACAGCTTACAAGAACTGTGTAATATCACACAGCACCATAGAACAGCTTACAAGAACTGTGTAACATCACACAGCAGAATAGAACAGCATACAAGAACTGTGTAATATCACACAGCACCATAGAACAGCTTACAAGAACTGTGTAATATCACACAGCACAACAGAACAGCTTACAAGAACTGTGGTACCACACAGGACAGCTTACACAAAGTGCAACATGTCAGAGAGGTTTCCAAGAAGTGACGCCCTGTGACAATAATTCCCGAGACAGAAAGCCAGGACAGCGAAGGCTCCCACCTTCAATATTTCCACATAGGCCTGTCGTGGCTCCGTCAGCTTCATGCCGTTGACCTCCACAAACTTAAACTCCTGCAGGTTTCCGTCATCCCTCTCTGCCTCCAGCGTCTTCAGCACTTCCTTCACAGTGGCCGTCTTGCCCGTGCCAGGTACCCCAGAGATGTACATACACCTGCACAAACATCATGATTTATTACACACTGCACAAACACCAGGATTGGTTAAACACTGCACAATCTGCCGACACATTATATTTAGAACACCAAAGTAAATCATATTGTTTATAATAGGGAGATCTTGGTGGTGCAATGGCTAGCACACAGGCCTGTCAGTCTGATGATGTGTTCCCAGCCCCGTGATGTGATCCCAGCCCCGTGATGTGATCCCAGCCCCGTGATGTGATCCCAGCCCCGTGATGTGTTGAGTCTATAACTATATGGGGCTAGCACTGTATGGCCAAAATGCCTTGAGTTAAGAAATAGAACTCTTTCCTTGGTTTACTTAATACCCTTAACACTTCACTCCATATCCTTAACACTTCACTCCATATCTTTAACACTTCACTCCATATCCTTAACACTTCACTTAATATCCTTAATACTTTACATAATATCATTAATACTTTACTTAATATCCTTAAGCCTTTACTTAATACTTTACTTAATAGCAAACAAGGATTCTAATAGTGTTTACATCATGGTTTAACTACAAGCAGTCAAACTGGAAGCTAGCTGAAATCTGCCCCATGATACTTTCTCATGTGACATATCACATCCCTGAGTCAGTCAGTCCAGACTAATGGCCGTGACATTTACACATATCCAAAGAAGAAAATATGACAGAGTTGCTATGCTTTAATGGAGCAGTAATTGATTGACAGATTCAGATTTCACACAGAATTGTGTTCTGGCATGTGACTGTCTTTCTGT
Organism: Cepaea hortensis; assembly: GCA_963921405.1. Lineage (NCBI taxonomy): Eukaryota > Metazoa > Mollusca > Gastropoda > Stylommatophora > Helicidae > Cepaea > Cepaea hortensis. Next base: position 7,141,591 of record OY992885.1, on the reverse strand, counting down.
CTGATGGCTGGGGAGTAACTATTACATATTTTTGTTTTGAGCTGAGGCATGGAAAGGAGGGAGTAACTATTACATATTTTTGTTTTGTGCTGAGGCATGGAAAGAGCACATAAACCATGATGAATTCTGCATTCAGCTGAACAGACATTATTACAGAAATCATCTTCTGGTACAATTGGAACATATCAGGATTGTGAATCAAAAATACAGCAGAAACAAACCCTCCAGTGCCATCAAGAATCTTGCTTTCCACAAATCCAAATATGTCGGAAAATTCTTTCTCTCTGCATGGTAAACAATTTGGTACTGCAGACACGTGAAGCCTGGGAAGAAACATGCAACAGTGGCATTAAAACTTAGTGTCTCAAACATTATAATTTTGTGTCTCAGACATTAAAACATTGACTCAAACATTAAAACTTAGTGTCTCAATCACTAAAACTTAGTGTCTCTAACATTAAAACTTAGTGTCTCAAACATTAAAGCATATGTCTCAAACATTAAATCTTAGTGCCTCAAACATTAAATCTTAGTGCCTCAAACATTAAATCTTAGTACCTCAAACATTAAAACATTGTTGCAAATATTAAATCTTAGTGCCTCAAACATTAAATCTTAGTGCCTCAAACATTAAAACTGTCTCAAATATTAAAACTTAGTGTCTCAAACATTAAAATGTATTGACTCAAACATTAAAATGTATTGACTCAAACATTAAAACTTAGTGTCTCAAGCATTAAAACTTAGTGTCTCAAACATTAAAACTTAATGTCTCAAACATTAAAACTTAGCGCCTCAAACATTAAAACTTAGCACCTCAAACATTAAAACTGTCTTAAACATTAAAACTTAGTGTCTCAAACATTAAAATGTAGTGTTTTAAACATTAAAATTTAGTGTCTTAAACATTAAAACATAGTGTCTTAAACATTAAAACTTAGCGCCTCAAACATTAAAACTGTCTCAAACATTAAAACTTAGTGTCTCAAACATTAAAATGTAGTGTTTTAAACATTAAAATTTAGTGTCTTAAACATTAAAATATAGTGTCTTAAACATTAAAACTTAATGTCTTAAACATTAAAACTTAGTGTCTCAAACATTAAAACAATGTGAAATATACAAACTAAAGGAGTCATGAAACAGTAATATTTATGCTAGATAAATGTTTGGATTTGCAAGCCACAAGAAAAGTGACATGCCATTGTAATTTAATGTTATTTGTATTACCTTGCTCTAGCCTCCTCTAGATCATTCCTTGGGATCGGCTTTGGGCCACTACGAGATGGCAAAGTTGGTCTGTCTTTATTAACAGCTCTCTTCGGCAACTGATCAGTAAAAAGATAAAAACAATCACATACTTGCACTGATGTTGTGACAACAGGGGGCAGCCTACAGTCAGGCTACAAATTTACGACATTCTAGGGCAGGAGATGAACTACTAGAACAATGCCACTGACATTTATACGCTAGGGTAGACTGAGTGAATGTTACCTGAACACCCCAAGTTAGCAGAGAATCAACACACTACAGTAGAGCTAAACTACACCCCAGGTTAGAGGATCAACAACAGTACAGTAGAACTACACCCCATGAATGCAGTGGAACAACACAATAAAGGAGGTCCCTTGTTTCAACTTATGACGAATTTGGAGTTAGAAAATTTACTCATTAAAAATAATTTTATTTCTGGCTTACGCCACTCGTTTATGACCCCAACACCAGTGTAATATTTTTGTCAGATCAGATGGTTGTGGCAGTAGAAAGACTCATGAAACATCACAAGTCTCAGGATCCTCAGCATCCTAAGTCACATGTAAATCACGCTTTAAATCCAGACTTAGTGATAATTTGTGATCTTAGTATTCTCTTTATTTGATTGTGAATTCCATTAGTAATCATGGCTCCAAAACATGCGTCTAGTGGAGGTATACTAGTGACAGAAAGGAGAAGAGAAAGGCAATCACATTAGACTTAAAACAGGGAACCAGTGAGAAAGATGTCTTGGACCTCGTATATTGTCTGAGGGCATCTGGTGTGTTGGTTGGTTGGTCTGTCACATGAAAAGCTGAGCAGGACAGATTAAACAAAACAAGACATCTGTTCCCAACAAAACAACAAAAGTTAGTAGAGCTACATTTCAGGGTGGCAGTGTAGCAACAGAGTATAGTTAGAGCTACATAATGGGCTCATGGTGTAGCAATGGCTTATAGTAGAACTACACACCAGGGTAGCAGTGTAGCAATGGTTTATAGTAGAACTACACACCAGGGTAGCAGTGTAGCAATGGTTTATAGTAGAACTACACACCAGGGTAGCAGTGTAGCAATGGTTTATAGTAGAACTACACATCAGGGTAGCAGTGTAACAATGGTTTATAGTAGAACTGCACATCAGGGTAGCAGTATAGCAATGGTTTATAGTAGAACTGCACATCAGGGTAGCAGTGTAGCAATGGTTTATAGTAGAACTGCACATCAGGGTAGCAGTGTAGCAATGGTTTATAGTAGAACTACACACTAGGGTAGCAGTGTAGCAATGGTTTATAGTAGAACTACACATCAGGGTAGCAGTGTAGCAATGGTTTATAGTAGAACTGCACATCAGGGTAGCAGTGTAGCAATGGTTTATAGTAGAACTACACACTAGGGTAGCAGTGTAGCAATGGTTTATAGTAGAACTGCACATCAGGGTAGCAGTGTAGCAATAGTTTATAGTAGAACTGCACATCAGGGTAGCAATGGTTTATAGTAGAACTACACACTAGGGTAGCAGTGTAGCAATGGTTTATAGTAGAACTGCACATCAGGGTAGCAGTGTAGCAATGGTTTATAGTAGAACTGCACATCAGGGTAGCAGTGTAGCAATGGTTTATAGTAGAACTGCACATCAGGGTAGCAGTGTAGCAATGGTTTATAGTAGAACTGCACATCAGGGTAGCAGTGTAGCAATGGTTTATAGTAGAACTGCACATCAGGGTAGCAGTGTAGCAATGGTTTATAGTAGAACTGCACACTATGGTAGCAGTGTAGCAATGGTTTATAGCAGAACTACACATCAGGGTAGCAGTGTAGCAATGGTTTATAGTAGAACTGCACATCAGGGTAGCAGTGTAGCAATGGTTTATAGTAGAACTGCACATCAGGGTAGCAGTGTAGCAATGGTTTATAGTAGAACTGCACATCAGGGTAGCAGTGTAGCAATGGTTTATAGTAGAACTACACATCCGGGTAGCAGTGTAGCAATGGTTTATAGTAGAACTGCACACTAGGGTAGCAGTGTAGCAATGGTTTATAGTAGATCTACACACCAGGGTAGCAGTGTAGCAATGGTTTATAGTAGAACTGCACACCAGAGTGGCAGTGTAGCAATGGTTTATAGTAGAACTACACGCCAGGGTAGCAGTGTAGCAATGGTTTATAGTAGAACTACACATCAGGGTAGCAGTGTAGCAATGGTTTATAGTAGAACTACACGACAGGGTAGCAGTGTAGCAATGGTTTATAGTAGAACTACACATCAGGGTAGCAGTGTAGCAATGGTTTATAGTAGAACTACATGCCAGGGTAGCAGTGTAGCAATGGTTTATAGTAGAACTGCACACTAGGGTAGCAGTGTAGCAATAGTTTATAGTAGAACTGCACACTAGGGTAGCAGTGTAGCAATGGTTTATAGTAGAACTACACACCAGGGTAGCAGTGTAGCAATGGTTTATAGTAGAACTACACACCAGGGTAGCAGTGTAGCAATGGTTTATAGTAGAACTACACGCCAGGGTAGCAGTGTAGCAATGGTTTATAGTAGAACTACACGCCAGGGTAGCAGTGTAGCAACATAGTGCAGTAGAACTGTACACTAGGGTAGCAGTGTAGCAGCACAGTGCAATAGAACTACACAATAGGGTAGGAGCATTGCGACAATACAGCAGAACTACACAATAGGGTAGGAGCATTGCGACAATACAGCAGAACTACACAATAGGGCAGGAGCATTGTGACAATACAGCAGAACCACACAATAGGGCAGGAGCATTGCGACAATACAGCAGAACTACACAATAGGGAAGGAGCATTGCGACAATACAGCAGAACCACACAATAGGATAGGAGCATTGTGACAATACAGCAGAACCACACACTAGGGTAGGAGCATTGTGACAATACAGCAGAACCACACAATAGGGAAGGAGCATTGTGACAATACAGCAGAACCACACACTAGGGTAGGAGCATTGTGACAATATGACAATACAGCAGAACCACACACTAGGGTAGGAGCATTGTGACAATATAGCAGAACCACACAATAGGGAAGGAGCATTGTGACAATATGACAATACAGCAGAACCACACACTAGGGTAGGAGCATTGTGACAATACAGCAGAACCACACAATAGGGAAGGAGCATTGTGACAATACAGCAGAACCACACACTAGGGTAGGAGCATTGTGACAATATGACAATACAGCAGAACCACACACTAGGGTAGGAGCATTGTGACAATACAGCAGAACCACACACTAGGGTAGGAGCATTGTGACAATACAGGAGAACCACACAATAGGGAAGGAGCATTGTGACAATACAGCAGAACCACACAATAGGGAAGGAGCATTGTGACAATACAGCAGAACCACACAATAGGGAAGGAGCATTGTGACAATACAGCAGAACCACACAATAGGGAAGGAGCATTGTGACAATACAGCAGAACCACACAATAGGGAAGGAGCATTGTGACAATACAGCAGAACCACACAATAGGGAAGGAGCATTGTGACAATACAGCAGAACCACACACTAGGGTAGGAGCATTGTGACAATACAGCAGAACCACACAATAGGGAAGGAGCATTGTGACAATACAGCAGAACCACACACTAGGGTAGGAGCATTGTGACAATACAGCAGAACCACACAATAGGGAAGGAGCATTGTGACAATACAGCAGAACCACACACTAGGGTAGGAGCATTGTGACAATACAGCAGAACCACACACTAGGGTAGGAGCATTGTGAAAATACAGCAGAACCACACAATAGGGTAGGAGCATTGTGACAATACAGCAGAACCACACAATAGGGTAGGAGCATTGTGACAATACAGCAGAACCACACAATAGGGCAGGAGCATTGCGACAATACAGCAGAACTACACAATAGGGTAGGAGCATTGCGACAATACAGCAGAACTACACAATAGGGTAGGAGCATTGCGACAATACAGCAGAACTACACAATAGGGCAGGAGCATTGCGACAATACAGCAGAACCACACGATAGGGCAGGAGCATTGTGACAATACAGCAGAACCACACGATAGGGCAGGAGCATTGTGACAATACAGCAGAACCACACAATAGGGCAGCAGCACCGCCAGTGTACAGTAGAATACTCACTAGGGTAGTAGTGTAGCAACAGAGTCTGATATTCAGAGAGCAGAAAATGAATATAGGAGAAGCTGATCACACCAGACAACACAGCAGACAAAGAAAACACAAAGACAAACACAACAGACAACACAGAAGACAAAGAAAACACAAAGACAAACACATCAGACAACACAGCAGACAAAGAAAACACAAAGACAAACACAACAGACAACACAGCAGACAAAGAAAACACATCAGACAACACAGCAGACAAAGAAAACACAAAGACAAACACAGCAGACAAAGAAAACACAAAGACAAACACACAACAGACAACACAGCAGACAAAGAAAACACAAAGACAAATACAATAGACAGACAGTGATCTCTTACTCGTGGTGGTCTTCTTGCTCTGGAAGAATCTGATTTTTTGTCTGTCTTCTTGGTTCTCTTTGGTGTGTCTGATTCATTGTCACTGTGATCATCATTATAGTCATCGCTTGATTCATCTCCGTCATCCTTTTTAGCATCATAATCTGCGTCATTGTCGCTGTCATCCATGTCGGCATATGTGTACCTAAGAATGAAGCAAATACTTGCAGCCATTTCAAACAGGTTAACAAATCCAAACAGGCAATGGCTGTCTCACTGAGAAAAATACAATGTGGAAAGCTACAGATAATACCTCAGGATAGAATAAGAAAGAAACACTGCACTCACCAAGAATAACCGAGGAAAGACAAAATATCAGGACCATACAGAACCTGCATTGGGAGAGTAACAGAGAAAATAAATAGACAGGAACGTAAGATACCAACAAGAGAACTCACATTTACGAATGTAAGGAGGGAGAAGAAGATAGACCAGCTATATGATCTGACTGCTGGTTTCAAAATCAATCACCCTGACTCTACCTACTGGTGTGTTGTCCCAATTAGCCAGGTGATGTAAACGGGTCAAGGTGCTTCAATGTCAAGGTTGCATACTGGGGCTACAGGACTGTGACCTATTCCCTGGCCTTGAACTCAAGCGTAGTCCACACACACGACTTCTAGTAGTGCTGGACTGAATTTTGCGTGTGGATTAGCTTTCCCTATTAACAGTGTCCCTCGCCATGAGGCGAACCCACTCTGACTTCAGAGGTACTTGTAATTAAAGTCCCCAAGTCAAGGACAATAGGTCAACATTTTAGTCCAACTGTCTGGTTAGGGGTTGAACCCTTACCTCAGCATCAACAAACCAGATGTTTATGAACATGTATTCTTATCCGCTCGGCCATGCTGACTTAATGGCCTAATTGTATATGCACTTTATAGGTCATGTGGTCAGCATCATGTTTGTTGGACTTGGTGGCTGATGCTCAGTATCATGCTCCTCTATGACCATTGTCTGCTGCCTACTCAGTCAGTAGCAGCTGTGTAGTTTAGGGGCTAGACGCAGGACTGCTGCACCGACTGTCTTCTGTTCCATCAGCATCAGGGCAACTGGATTCTTAAACATCGACCGGGGCTCCCAGAGTATCAGGACATGAACTGGCAAGTAAAGGTGTGTGGCATGACACTGACCACACCAGCCATATACTGCTGTTTGGTCTATACAAACATGTGCCCAGCCCCTCAGTTACTGCTGTTTGGTCTATACAAACATGTGCCCAGCCCCTCAGTTACTGCTGTTTGGTCTACACAAACATGTGCCCAGCCCCTCAGTTACTGCTGTTTGGTCTATACAAACATGTGCCCAGCCCCCCATGTCATGCTGTTTGGTCTATACAAACATGTGCCCAGCCCCCCATGTCATGCTGTTTGGTCTATACAAACATGTGCCCAATACACCACAGCCATGTTAAAGGGTTATTGTTCTTACTTAATGAGGCTATGCCAACCCTGGAGCCATGTGTCTGAGGGATTTGAACCCAGGACCACTAGGGCAGCACACACACCACTAAACTACCATGGCTTCTAACCAGTCGTTCAACTCCATATCTGCTACAAACGATTCATCATCATATTCCAGTGCCTTGCAAGCTGGCATGGTACATCATGCCTCTCCACAACTTGCGATATCTGACAGCATGTCTTAATTCGTATGTTGACTCCCTTCTGTGCCATGACACAAGATTGTCAAGAATCTTCTCATGCTATCTTCCTCTATCTTTCTTTCCACAAATCTTTCCGGTTGTCACAACATGTTCCAGTTTTTGTATTCTTATAATGTGGCCAAAATATCATGACTGCTTCTTTCTAATGTTTGTGATAAGTTATCTTTGCAACTCAGCTTCCCTCAAAATGCCCATATGAATTGCAAACAATTAGGTATATTTGGCTCCTGCAAACAGAAGAAACATACTAAACACAGACACAATGTACATACCTTACATATATATGGTATATATTATATACCTTACTCCATCATATTTCATACACAGGTGAAAACAAAGTGAGACTTGTCCAAAATCAGAAACAATCAATAAATATATAATAATGAAGTAATAAAATCAAACAAATAAGTATAACAGGACACACAGGATGACCGATGTTTCGATTCTAAGAATCTTTGTCAAGGACAGGACAACGCAAATAGACAAAAAAACGAAAATAACACAAAATAAAATAAACAAATTCTTGGTTCTCAGGGGGGAAACAGAAATTGTGTTTCAAACTGGTTTAGGAAGGTGTTCATCTGCAACAAGTGTAAATTTCAGCTGCCAGAGTGCCAGATATCCTGCTGCAGCCGTTGCTTTTGCTTTTGTTCCATATGAAAATGTCCAGATTGCCAATTTTGGCTGTCCAATTAATTTTCAGCATTCTTCTATAAAGCCACATCTTCGAGGCTTCCAGGGATTTTTTTGCATGTTTACTAATTGTCCAGGATTCGCAGCCATATGTAAAACTTGGCTCTATGTAACATGCAAGAACTCTTTTTCTAACTTTCAAGAACAATGACATTGCACAAAACGTTCTTCATTTGATAGAATGCAGTTTCCGCTTGTCCTATTCTGCTGTTTATCTCTGTGATGCATCTTCCATCTGATGTTATCCATGTGCCTATATATCTGAATTTCTGCACTTGCCCCAAAATAACACCATTTACTTTAATTGCACATATAGGCACAATCTGTTTCTTTGATATCACCATGACTTCTGTCTTTCTATTATTGCAGTTAAGGTCCATTTTTTTTCACTTTCTACAACCACTGTATCTATCATGTCCTAGAGTTCCTTCTGACTTGTTGCCATCAAGACGCTGTCATCCGCATACTAAGTTATTTAAATTATGTCTACCAACCAGGATCCCTGACATATTTTCTGTAGATCTCATTATATGTTCACTGTAAAGTGAGAACAAATCAGGAGACAATACACAACCTTGTCTGACTGACTCCTTTATACACCGAAATGTTCCTACCAGGTTGTTGATTCATATGTTTGCTGTCAATATATGTTCATTATTATTCGTAGATCTTTGCCATCAATGTTCAGTTGTTTTAATAATTGTATTATTTCCTCATTTTTCACATTGTCAAATTCTTTTGTGTAGTCTATGAAGCATAAGTACAGATCTGTTTTTCACTTCTATAGATCTCTCTAATAGTGTCCTGAGTATATATATATACCATTGTTTGTGAACTTGATTCAAATGATTCAAGTAAGTAAAATGACCACCTCAGATACAAGAAAGCAACCAAACAATGTAAGGATACTTACGACTTTGGGGTCATCTGCAGGTTTCTTCGAGCAGCCAGTCTCTCCCCAAGCTTGATTTCAGTAAACTTCACTTCTTTATCGTCATCCGACTCACCAGATTCTACATATGAAACAGTTTTTAAAGATGCAGCTCGTCGTGGAGTCTGTCTGTTTGATGTCCGAGGGCTATTGACTGTTGCGGGTGCCACCCGCCTGCCTGGTGTTGAATCTCTCTTTGATGAAACAGCTGGTCTCGGTGAATCAGTCTGATGCACAAAACCAGCTTTAGGTGAATTCACATGATTACGTGAGCCTTTGTTCGGTGTACGAGTTTGGCTTATTGATTTCACCCTTGGGGAATTCACCTGTGTAACCAAACACTTCTGTGGAGTGCTGACAATGTCCCTTTCTGGCGTAAACTTCGAGGGTTTGCTGCGACTTCTGTTGCTGGCACGCCTGGGGCCAGGGCTAGCGGTTGTATCCATGCCTCCAACAGGATCTTCCACAGATGGAAAAACACTTACAGATGTTTCTGCTATATCATCTGATATGTCAATGTCTTCCTTGAAGCCATTTCGAGGCTTGGTTCCAACATCGTGAAATATGAATGGTGAATCCGGCTGTGAGTCCCAACCACCAAAGAGATTCACTGAGAGCCTCCTGCCAGCTTCTGAACTATTTGGTGCTTTCTCAGAGTCTCTCCTCTTGGCCACTGGTGTTCGAATGATTTTCTCATGCTCCTCATATTCAAAGATTGACTTGCGTCTGCATGGTGAATCTGTGACCCTAGAAGTGGCAGGAGAATTAGCAAGACCCTCAGACTTTGGACTTCTCAATGGTGACGAAACATTTTTGCTGAACAGCATCTTAATATGTGACTGTACAGAACTGGACTCTGCAGTCTGGGAAGAGCTCCTGCTCTCTCCATTCTGCAAGACACTAACACTGTAGGTTGACTTCCTGGGGAGCTGATCCTGGCTACAAGTTCTACCATCAACTTGATGTGATGCTGACTGGTTGTAATCCTCTGAATTAACTGTATTTTCATCCATCCCCTGTCCACCATTGACATGTAATTTAAATCGTTTTAATGGGCTGGCACCGACACAGTTCTCAATGTCAGTACTGTCATCATTTCTCCGTCTTTTGAAGGAACTGCCTGGAAATGTTTTGCTGTTTTTACTACCACTTGCTGTTGCACTCTGGTTGTCTTTGCCAGGAAAGCATGCCTTTGCAGCCTTGTTCACATTCTTCACCTGTTTGCCAGGCAGGCATGTCTTCACAGCCTCGTTCTCATTGCTCACGTCTGTTTTGTCGGAACTGGAATCACTGCACACATCATCATCATCAGTATCATCTAGTATCATGTTCATGACAGTTTTCTGGTTCAGTCTGGCCAATTTCTCCAGAGGTGATTTCAGCGCTGAAAAATACAAATAAAATCACTCAATCAGGCACTGGGTGAGATGTGTTCTCTTCAAGCTAACAAACAAGAAGCTACTGCTACAATAAACTCTACAGTTGATGTGCCATTCTTTTGCCATAGTTTGCTCTACTTGTTTCAGCCTTCACATGTGCTCAGCTGATTAACCCTTTTAGGACGGAACAACATTGGGACAAATTTAGGTTTCCCTCTGAAGAAGACGGAGCCATTTTTTTGGAGTACAGAAATGACTGAAGTGACAATTTTATAAATTCAAAAAAAAATATTAGAACCCTATATAGATATATACAAGTATATATATTCTTAAAGAGTTTATTTCTGTGTATGATTGAAGTTGTTTTGTTCATGTTTATGCAAATTTGATGACCTCATTTGTATTTTGTGAAAAATAAAATATTTCATACCACTATGTATGAATTGGTACTAAATATTTTTTTTAAATGGTACTCACCTAAAATTTCCTCATTGAATACCTACACCACTTTAGAATAATTTTAAACACTTATGGTTAAATAAACAACAACTATGAAGTCCCCATTGACATTTGTAATAGGTTGGCTATCAACTGGTGACATGTTTTTTGGTCCGGACATCGCTATGAATGGATATAGATAACACGATCTTCTTTATTCTCAATACACAAAACTACGGGGACACGAGGTTGAAATCCTCATGGGCACTTTCTGTATCACTAAAGTCATTATCTAACAGTCCTGAACTGACAAAATCGCTACTATCAGAGCGAGTCAATGCTAGTACGTCTTCAGGTTCAAAGCTGGCCATTTTAGAACTCAAAAATCCACGGAAAAAATGGGTTACTTCGGGGAAAAAAGCACAAGATAATATCCACTCGTTTGAATCACGCTACAAACGGTCATGTGAAGGCTAAAATGGCTGACGATTGCAAGGGAGCATTTGATTGGTCTGTACTATTAAAAGCAAACCAATCAAAGCAGTTCTTACAATGGGATCGGCCAAATCGGGTTTTTCACTATGACCGTGTGGCGACGCCAGGGCCGATTTTCCGACCGAATCGTCCTTAAAGGGTTAACCAACATTATGCATCACATACATAGACACAGAATCCAAAACACCAACAAATGGAAGATGGTGTATGCAAGTGCCAACAGTCTACTCTTTTTTGGAAAAAAAACAGGAAGCAGGAAGCAGCTGTTGGTCTGTGGTGTGCTGGAATTAACACATTTTGTAAGTCTGGATGACCGGAGGTTGGCTGGCCAATCTTTACCTGTCTTAGTGAATGATGAACACAGACACCAAATTCTAGTCCAGATGTGCTCATGACATCATCAGTCTCTCAGCGATTGCACTAACACACCCACTAAAACACAACAGACCATAAATAATGTTTTTTTAAACCATTCACTGGATTTGAACTCAGGCGTAGTAGATATACATGCTACTACTTCTAGTACACTGGACTGATTCTTGCATGTGGATTAGCTTTCCCTATTACCTGCGTCCCCCGCCAGCAAGTGAACCCACTCCGACTTCTGCGGCACTTGTAATTTACAAACTCAAGTCAAGGATGAGAAGTCAACATATCAGTCCAACTGAACGGTGTAGGTGTTGAACCCGCTACCTCGGGATCAGTAAACGACATTTTAAGAACAAGCAATCTTATCCACTCTGCCATGATGCCTCCAGCTTAGATGATGAATAGGATACTCACCAGGTTTGCCTGCAGGACTCATCTTGATCGGCTGCAGACAGATGATTGGAGAGGACATGCTGTAGGCGTCCTTCGGGGATCTTTTGGCCGACTTACAGGCGGGCGACTTCTGGCAGAAAATGTAAACATAAACCAATCAGACAAATATAAATTCAGTCTGGTATAGCCATTTCTCTTCTAGTCTAGGCTGTTCAGATTGCTCAAGTATTTGAGGACAAGTTGAGGACCACGAAGAGGCCCACTACATAACACCATTCAAGACATGACTTCATCTAACATATCTCACCAGTTGTATTTTCAGCTTACATATATTTTTTTGCGCTCGTTCATTTTGATCTCAAGCGTAGTCCACACACACTTCTAGTAGCACTGGACTGAATTTTGCGTGTAGATTAGCTTTTTCCTATTACCGGTGTCCCTTGCCATCAGGTGAACCCACTCCAACTTCAGGGGCAGTTGTAATTTATGTATCCAAGTCGAGGACGACAGGTCAACATTTTAGTCCAACTGTCAGTTTAGATAGGGGTTGAACCCCTGACCTCAGCATCAGCACACTGGATGTTTAAGAATGTGTGCTCTTACCCATTTGACCATGCTGACCTGCGCTGGCATATAATTACTCAACAAAACAAGCCTATGATGTCACTACACCTGCAAGGTGAGGACAGGCAATCACTCAACCAGATGAAGATAGATGAAACTCAAAGTGATAACAGGTGGTCCTACACCTCACAAGGTGAAAACAGGTAGTTCTACACTCATAAGGTGAGGACACGTAACTTGACTCCTCATAAGGTGAAAACAGGTAACTTGACACATCACAAAGTGAAGGTGAGCAACTACACCCCACAAGTGGAAGACAGGTAGCTTTACATCCCACAAAGTGAAGTAAGGTTGCTATGTCCTTCAAGTGTGAGACAAAGGACCAGAATTGATAAAACTGTAATGTATTCTGTCTTGTGACAGTTAATTGTTAGTTCAGAAGTGACATCACAACACATCAGGCAAATCCATAAATACTCTGTCTCCCTCAGCAAATGCCAAGGTGTAGGCGCTGATCAAGGCAGTAACACACTGGTTGTAAATACTTTGGATCGTCACCTTACAAGTCCCTCCTTGCTAGAACCACATTGAAATCTACAACTAGGCTTCCTTAAACATGTGTCACCTGTATCGTGTATTCACTCAGATGGTTGTAGATTTTATCTCCTCCAGGATTGTTCCAACCACCAGTCCTAAAACCAACAGACCCATCTGCTGGTTGCATCACACTCCAGCATGACTAGAGAGCATGTCCTTGTCAGTCCTTACAGGACATGCCTATGCTAATTGCCAGCTCATGTCCATGCATTGATTCTCAATGTGTGTTTCTGTTTTGTTGTAGAAATCAGCATCTGATACATTCACCCCCACTCCACGAAGCAACAAGAATAAAGAACAAGCAATGCTCGGTATATTAACCAACCTTTCATCTCCCCAAGCAGCATGAGCCCATCACAAGGTCATGCCAATTTCTACCTATCTAGATTAATATATGGCGCTCTCCAATCCCGAACCGCCATGCTCTGCCAATGGCTTCGGGCAAGGGACACAATTGGCAGGGCACAAGGCTTACCCTAGTACAAGGGAATGCAACCTATAGACTAAATGTCATGACAGGGCAGACCAGGCCCTAAGCCTTGGTCGGCTACTGGTCTATGATAGAAGCCCCAACAGGCGGACAGTTAAAGCATTGCTTTGCTCATCCGGCAGCTTCTTCAGGTTGTCTTGTTCCAGATGTATGGCGCTACTTTACCTTTGGAGAACTAGGCAGGCCAAGAGAGGCTCATGGTAAACACGTGGTCTCTAAATCCAGCCCAGGTTTTGGCTACATTTTACAAACTTTTGTCTAGATGACAAGATGTCTGTCACATTAATATAACAATCCTCTCTATTACATATGCTTATTAATCACTTCCCAAACTTCCCTAGTTGTGCCTACACCAGGGAGACAATCATGAAAAATCTTTCAAAGAGACTCAATACATACACCTTGTTTAGAACAATAACGTGGTCACTAAGAAAGCCAGATTTTTAGGTATGTTAAGAATTCATGGAAATAGCACACATGGTGCATTATTCTGGATGGAAAGTTTGAGGTTAAGGCTATGTTCTCCAGGTGTGTTGGGAAATAAACAGGCTGACATTTTGGCTGCAACGCTGGGTTGGGTACTGGTACATAAGGCAGACATGGTCAGAGCTCTTTGCAATAGATATAACCTGGAGAGAATGGTGCGGCTGAGTGATGAGAGGATCTGGTCTACATGCAGTACTCAGAGGAATGACCATAATACTGACACATAATAAGCCTACAACTGGTGCCATTAGTATTGGGATTGTCTGCTGGTTGTTGAAGATGAGGACGCAGCACATATGGGAATGCCCAGAGTGATGTCGCACCTTGACTCAACAGTTTGAGAAAACTACTTCAAACTTTTGCACACTTAATTGTCAAATCAAAGTGCTTTCATCGAGCATACCAACCTCAGATGTGAAATTGCTGCGGCTGAAAACAGTATTTCCATTTGGTGTGTTCAGTTTCACCTTGGAATCTCTGCGTTTCTTGTTGTTGACCGGAGTTTTGGGAGAGGCAGGCGTGTAGTCTTGAACTGCAATTTCTGATAGTGGCTGAAAGGCTTTACCGTTGTAAGCTCGCCTTGCTATAAATGTCTGCACATTGTTGTTGTTCTCCTTGGTAACAAGTGGAGATAAATCCGAGTTATCTGTGATGTGCAAAACCTTGCAGACAAACAAGGAAATAATCAATATTTAGGTCAACAAGGTTTATGAATGTCAAATGTTAAAAATAAAGAGCATGTAAAGAGCACTGATATAAAGATCAGTCACATAAAGTAGACACTGATATAAAGATCAGTCACATAAAGTAGACACTGATATAAAGATCAGTCACATAAAACACATATAAAAAGCACTCATGCCGTGCACATCATCCTTTTCTTCTGTGTACCTCTGTCTAGGTCAATGTGTCACACCCAGCTGTGCACCTCACATGTCGGAGTGTCCAACGTTGACATGCAACTGTTTACGGCTTGCTTCTTCATGATAGATCCCATCTAAGATAAGAGTGCTCTATCTACACATAGGTAGGTTTGCTTCCTTGTGATAGATCCCATCTAAGATAGCATGCTCTATCTACTCGTGGGTAGGTTTGCTTCATCGTGATAGATCCCATCTAAGATAGCGTGCTGTATGTACATGTGGGCAGGTTTGCTTCATCGTGATAGATCCCATCTAAGATAGCGTGCCCTATCTACATGTGCATCAATGCAAAATTAATGAACAAAAGACGAGTGACTGGAAGGGCTGAATGTAAGACGGGCCTGTGTGCCCAATTTGTAACTCTTTGAAAATAAAGTGTGTTCATTCGTTCGTGGGTTGGTTTCCTCGTAATAGATCCCCTCTAAGATAGCATGCTCTATCTACTTGTGGGTAGGTTTACTTCCCCGTGATAGATCCCCTCTAAGATAGCATGCTCTATCTACTTGTGGGTAGGTTTACTTCCCCGTGATAGATCCCCTCTAAGATAGCATGCTCTATCTACTTGTGGGTAGGTTTACTTCCCCGTGATAGATCCCCTCTAAGATAGCATGCTCTATCTACTTGTGGGTAGGTTTGATTGCCTAACAATTCTGCTAGGATAGAGGCCTTGTGGCCTAGTTTTTGCCACGGGATTTTTTACGTGTGCAACTGGCACATGGGACCTCCTCTTTATCACCCTGGTCTGAAAAGGCTAGGTATCCAATCTGACTACCCGAGAGACCAGGGAGGTGTGATATCATTAGATACTAATGGCATTTGGAACAGCTCCCAGCCCTATGCTGGGGTCGAACACGGCACCTGCAGAGCCTGAAGTGGAAACCCTAACCTCATAGTCATTGGTGCACATGATATAAATACGGTGCAAGGATATAGATATGGTGCACAGGATATAGATATGGTGCACCAGATATAAATATGATGCATGTAGTATAATACGGTGCACAGGATATAAATATGGTGCACCCTACATAAATATAGTAACAATGAGTACACACCAGTCAAAGAATCATAAATAATGGTGAAAAAACCCAGCACTAACCTGGCATTTGCCAACGACAGTTTCCAGATCAATGTCTCTCTCAAAGCTGTTTGACAAGTCAAGGATGACTTCATTGTCATCCATCTTGTGTCCTTTCAACAACCGGTGCAGACGACCTGTAACTTCCTGTTTCTGCCAGTACCAGCGAACTTGTGCAAATCTCTGCACTTCTGCTCTGTTGTACATCAGTTCTGATGAATGATTTACAATCAGGTGGTTACAAAACCTATAATTTGACACTGCAGCTCTCTCTCTCTCTCTCTCTCTGTCTCTCTCTGTCTCTCTCTCTCTGTCTCTCTCTCTCTGTCTCTCTCTCTGTCTCTCTCTCGCTGTCTCTCTCTCTGTCTCTGTCTCTCTGTCTCTCTCTCTCTCTCTCTCTCACTTTTTAGGGGTGAGGAGTAGAGGTGTGAATGCATACATACGTAGGAGAAATCATCATCATCATCAAGTGCCCTGCCAGTTGGCGTAAGCGTTCATGTCTCTCCACAGATCTCAGTCTTTGGTGTTCTCCATGCCACCGTCTCTATCCATCCAGCAGCATTTCTCTTGGTCTGCCACTGCCTTTCTTCCCCTCAATCTTTCCAGTTGTCACGATGTTCTCCAATGCCTCTCTTCTCATCACATGACCAAAGAAAGTTGTCTCTGTCTTATTGTTGTATGTAATCCTCTAGTTTCATTAGCCTCTTTCAGGCACTTGTTGTTAGTTACTCTGGCAGTCCAAAGAATTTGCAACATTTATCTCAGGAACCACATTTCTGTTGCTTCCAATCTCTTCCTAATTTGCTCATTTACATTCCAAGATTCACTGCCATACCGCAGACCAGGTTCTATATAGCACTACAGCACTCTCTTTCTTACATTCAGTGATAGTGACTTAAATTGTATAAGATACTTTTCATTTTCTGAAATGCAGCCTTTGCTTGCCATATTCTGCTCTTAATCTCTGTTGTGCATATTCCATTTGATGTTATAAATGCCCCTAAGTATTTAAAATTATTTGCTTGGTTAAGAATTGTCCATTCTATTTTCATTTCACATTTTGGTGTCACCTTTTTTTTTGATAGCACCATTGTTACTGTTTTGTTTTTGGCTATTCAAGGTGAGTCCTTTCTTGGCACTCTTTGTTACTTCAATGTCCAACAATTTTTGTAGATCTGTTGCATTATTCGCCACCAACAGTGTTTCATCTGCCTAGCGTATATTGTTTACATTATAACCTCTGATTACTTTTCCTGGCTTCTCTTTAATCTCTCATTATTATTTGTCTATAGTGGGAGAAGACATCCGGTGACAAGACACATCCCTGTCTCACTCCTAGCTTTATTTGTTCATAATTGCCCTCTCTATTTCCCATTTTAATGGCTGCTACTTGGTACCAGTAAATAGTCTATATTATTCTGAGGTCTTTCCCATCAATGTTAATATCTTCCAACATTTAAATCAGCTCATCATGTTTTACTTTATTAAATGTCTTAGTATAATCTATGAAGGACAAATATATGTCTTTCTGTGTCTCTATTGATCTTTCTTAGTGTCTGTAATGTATATATTGCATTGTTTGTACCTTTTCCTTCCACAAATCCAATACTGTTCTTCACCAATTTCCATTTTTATTTTCTTCCTTGTTCTTCTCATTATAATTCTGAGTAGAAGCTTAGTGACATGGTTTATGAGGTTAATTGTACAAAAATCTTCGCATTCAATTGCTCCTGGTCTCCTTGGTATAGCTCGGTAAATATCCATGGCATATCGCTCGGTAAATATCCATGGCTGTAATTATTTTGGTTAATATATCTACTCCAAATTCTCCCAGAACTAATTCTTCTATTGTAATTCTGTCTGGCCCAAGTATTTTTTTCCTGTCTTCACATGTTTGATAGCATCAGCGACTTCTTTTAAAATAGGTGGACCTTCTAAATTCATAATTCATTCTATTTTTTGGGGCACCAAACAACATCATCAGAAATATCAGGAACCACACAGCAACACAAATATGAGGAACCACACAACATAAATATGAGGAACCACACAACATAAATATGAGGAACCACACATCAGAAATATGAGGAACCACTTCTTCTTCTTCTTCAGCGTTCCGAGCCATTGAGGTTCTTTGCTGCAAATACAATCCGTCTCCATTCGTCTCTCTGGTGGACCTTCTCTTGCCAGTCGTTGATTCCAAGTGCTTGTAGGTCTGTACATGTATTATCTCTCCACCGCCTTCTTGGTCTACCTCGGGGTCTACGGTCATTTATTTCCTGAGTGTAAGCGAGTTTTGTTTCCCTATTATCTTCCATTCTTTCTATATGCCCCAGCCATTGTAGTCTATTAGCCTTCATGATACCAGTGATTAGCGGGGACTTAAACAGATCATAAATGTCTTTGTTACTTCTTCTTTTCCACTCTCCACTTTGTGTATCCCTAATGGGTCCAAAGATGCGTCTTAAAATTTTGTTCTCAAAGGTTTGTAACAAGGCTTCATCTCCTTTCGTTGTACTCCAGGTTTCACACAGTAGCATAAATATGAGGAACCACACAACATCAGAAATATGAGGAACCACACAATAACATAAATATGAGGGATCACACAATAATACAAATATGAGGAACCACACAAGAACACATTTGAAACAAGAGAGTACTATTAATATATAAACCAATACACTAAAAACAGTCTCACAAAAATACATAACTGGTGATTTGGAAAGACTACACAATTGAAACAAATGAGTCACCTTTCTCATAAAGATCTGAAATGCGAGCGACATAGCAGTCCTCTCTGGCACTGGATTCAGAGATGTTCTCCTGGCGTGAGATGAGGATAAAGTCTCCCACACAGAACTCCTCTCCTCCTAGTGTGAACTTTCTGAAGAAAATAACACAAAACCAATGTCAGCATTATTCTAAACAATATCAGCATTATTCTAAACAATGTGATCAATGAAAGATCATTGTTAGCTTCAGCATTCATGTTTTTATTGTGGAAAGAGAGAGAGAGAAATGAAGACAGCAAGAGAAGATTCTCGACAGCCTTTGGTCCTGGTATGAAAAGGTGCCAGCAGACGTTGGAGATTGTCAGATGTGAAGTAGCATGATCACACATACGATTCAGCAAGGCACTAAAAGATGGAGACATAATCAAAGTATGTCAGATACATCCATTTTCATAATATCTGTGTATGAATTCTGTTAAAGACAATGAGTGTTAACTCCTAAATCCAATACTTTGGCATCCAGTACCACTCAGCCCTGACAGGAGCTTGTACCTGTTGGAGTGAGGTAGAAGGAGATGTGTTCCTGCAGACTTGGTACACAGCTATCTCTGGGGGACGTATCTCAGAGATCTGTCATTCTTCAAGCTCAGGAACCAGCAAGGTGTGGTGCCAGATCTGCACTGGAACTTCCGAGAAATGTTTAGGTCAGGATTCAGTTCAGACATACACCATAGCACACATAGAATGGGTGAGGTCAGGCCTAGATGGATAGACTTTAAGTTGAGTTAAAAAGTATAGATTATTAGATTCTGAGTTTAGTTAAAAGGCCTAGATTGTTTGAGTTCAGTCAAGTACCAATATCATAGCACACACAGTATGCATGCCATATTACTCCACATTCTGCTACAGCCAGCTAAGAGTCCCAAATACTACTGCTACCAGTAGCAATCTGATTATGTGTCTGACTGGCCTTTCCAGAGAGTCGTGAGTGCTGGCCAGAATGTTAGGCTTTGAATGTTAATGTATTGTACTGTCAATTGAAGCCAACCCAATCTAACTGACCAGTGCAAGATGTAGTTCTAAAGCCATGATCCCATCTATACAATCAATGTGAATCATGCGGTCACGGGTCAGCATTAGCAAGCTCATGTTTGACATGAAATCAGACATTTCTTTCTTGTATTTTGTCAAGAAAGTAAAGTACAATGGACAAGTTAACACTTAATTGTTTGTGGAGGCCTAGGGTAAATTCATTACAACACATCCATCTAAATCTAGTCTTCATATCATATGTTTGTTTTTTGTTGTTGCTAATTCTTATTTATTTTCGCACTTAGATGTTGAGTAAATTATAATATATTAAGTTAACTATTCTAATTCTAATATTAACTAATGATAACTATACTAAAGTTAACAATAAGAAGTCAGAACACTCTTCCAGCATCAGGGTTTGGCATCTAGATGTGTTATACTTATAGTACTTATACACACGCGAATGAGGTATGGTTGGAAATCATTTTTCAGCTTCTATTGGACAGTGTAGGGTAGGTTCTTTTAGAAATAAAATTCTGAAAATTACACTTACACTTACATCAACAGTCAGTGACTGTTTTTCCCCTCGTTTATTTTAATTTGTAATGTGATTTTAATTTAAATATTTCTTCAATGAAGAAATGTCAATATAGCTTTGACATTTCGTGACTTTTGTGGTACGTGAATGTGTAATTTATTTAAATTAATCACAAACAAACAGTAAGTATAGATAGAGTATTCAGTATTTCAATTTCAGTATTCAGTTTATGATGTATTTTATATTTATAATTTTAGATGTACCGTATAGTATAGGATAGGCGAAATTAATTCACACCAAAACGCCTACACCCCCTAAGAATGGGATTAGATTGATATCATAACTTAGATTGATTAGATTTATAAGCTATCATGCAGTTGAATAATTATAAACACATTTCTCAGTAGCAAATTAATGTCATCAGAGTGCCCACCTGTACTGTTTGTCAACTCCGCGCCGATCACACGCGATGCCTTGGCCGACCCACTTCACGTCGGACACAGCGAATATACCGCCAGACGATGCTACAGGCATGATGAGCGATGATCACCGGTCCACTGTATGAATGTTTTGATATAGCCACAGCTCGATCTGGGGTGTTGATGTATGTAAATAAGCCAGCAACAAGCACGGAATCAACAACAACAAACGATGCCTGAGGTTTGTGCCTGCTGCCTTTGGCGCTGTTAGACGTCACTTCCGGACACCTGTTTGTGGGGCTCGCCAGATTTCCTTCAATTTGTCGTCTTCCTCCTCCTTCTCCTCCTCCTCCTCCTTCTCCTCCTCCTCCTCCTCTTCTTCTTCTTCTTCTTCCTCTTCTTCCTCTTCTTCTTCTTATTCCTCCTTCTCCTCTTCTTCTTCTTCTTCTTCTTCGTCTTTATCCTTCTCCTCCTCCCCTTCTTCTTCTTCTTCTTCTTCTTCTTCTTCTTCTTCTTCTTCTTCTTCTTCTTCTTCTTCTTTCTGGAAAAAATGCGATTCAGCTAGTTGTGCACATTTATAGTTCAGCGGTCAGTGTGTCCGACTTCTGTAAATATGTGTGTGAGATGAGTTTTAGTTTAGTTTAGTCGACGGATCACCATTACGGCACACGGGTGTAACCCATAACTTATAAGTGCTCCGTTCTACCCCTAACTCAAGCCTGAGTGCGGAAAATCTCAGCTCTGTGCACGAACTCCGTAGCATCGGCGAGGATCCTGATATACTTTGGGTAGATTTTTAACTCGAAATTTTGCCCGGGCAACGCCGTTAGGCTACTCTTTTTCGATTTCCAACTGCCAGGGGATTTTTTACGTGTGCAACAATACACACGGGCGTCCGATCTCAATACCCAGGGACCAGGGAAAATTTTGTTACTAGAAGTCCACGTGAATGAATCCCAGCCCTCACCGGGGCTTGAACCCGGGACCTCCAGCACTCAAGGCGGACACCACACTTCGAGACCACTCAGCTCCCCCCCCCCCCCCCCCACCCTCATGTGTGTGAGTTAAACAATCAACATCATTGCACTCTGGAACATTCCCACGCCGGCCCCATCCCCTTTTTCAGTAGCCAAGGCTTATTTCCTCTAGACCAGTGGTTCTCAACCTTTTTTGACCCATGCATCCCTTCACCATATGTTCAGAATGTAATTCCCACCTCCCCCCCCCCCCCCTCTTTATTTCCTCCCTATAAATCCCCCCTATACAGTATACATAAAAATGGAAGCTAAATTTAACAACAAATACTAAAACATGTATTTATGAGTTGAGTTGAGTCAAGAACAGACATCACAGCACTCGGGACGTTCCCTTTTGTGTTCCGTCCTTATCTGCAACATTTATGAAGCTACCGTGAACTCATGATCTGGCTAATATCGCATCAAGATGGTTTGCTACATACCCATACCACTTAGTTTTTGTTGGTTTGTTTGTTTGTTTGTTTGTTTGTTTTTGCAGGGGGCTGCGTGTTCTCGGGGTATGGTGTCCGCCTCGAGTGCTGGAGGTCCCGGGTTCAGGCCCCGGTGAGGACCGGGATTTTTTTCACGTGGACTTCTAGTAATAAATTCCCCTGGTCTCTGGGTAGTGAGATCGGACGCCTGTGTGTATTGTTGCGCTCGTAAAAAATCCCTTGGCAGTTGGAAATCGAGAAAGAGTAGCCTAACGGGGCTACCCGGGCAAAATTTCTAGTTAAAAATCTACCCAAAGTATTTCAGGATCCTCGCCGGTGCTACGGAGTTCGTGCACTGAGCTGAGTTTCTCGAGACTCGGGTTTGAGTTAGGAGAAGAACAGAGCACTCACGGGTTACACCCGTGTTCCGTGATGTTGATCCATCGATTAACTAAACTAAATCACTTAGTTTTGTTTAATTATTATTCTCCGTCTTCGTTTGTCCGGTTTTGCGTTGTGTCTGTTTACAAAAAACAAACCAATAAAAAACAAAACTGAAAATATATTTTTATTCGATTTTAAGAGTTAAGAGAACCTTATCGGTAGCCATCACTCTGGACACAGGGTTCAGGGAGAAGTTTCCTTCCCTTCTGCTGTGGCAGCCGAAATGAAGGCACTGTTGATAGTGAGGCTTTGAAATTCACAGATGGATCGGTTGTTCGCCACAGCCGTGCGTTTTGGCTTTCTCAGCACGTTGTAAGTTATAGTGTGGTTTTTTTTTTTTTTTTGGTTGCCTCAATATAAAATTGAATATCTCAGTAACCAACTGATGGAAAATAATGAGATTTAGTATATAACGTTATCATTATGTCCACCCAACAAAAAAAAAATTTTTGTTCTGGAGATTGTACAGCAGATTTCAATTTTTGCTTATATGAGGTATATATTTTACCGCCCCGCCATGAATGCCTTAATTTTTAGAGTATTACAGCTCAGCAAGACCCATTCGCGCAATTTTTAAAATTGTCTGGCGGTCTTTCGTTTTTGGACAGACTGAGTGTTATAGTTCAGAGGCGTCGTCAAACTGTGGGTTCTTTCATGAAACGTGATTATATAAATAAATCTTACCATTAATGTAATCTTAATAGCTAATATTTGAATGTGTTAATACTGTTCAATGGGATTAAAAGTGAAATTGTGTACACTTCAAAACATCGCTATGAAGTTGTACACATATTTTTGTCAAGAAGCTGATCGCAGGAAACTGTTTCATACTGTTACAAATCCCGAAAAAAGAACAGTGCATGCATTAGGTTTGAGTAAACGATCGTTTCGTCGATGGGTGCAAGAATCTGGAATGAAACCAACACGCGATAAGCAAACGGTAGGTAGAAAGGCAATTGTAGACATCTTTGACAAGGATGTCATCAGACGAGTTATAAAAATGATGGATGCCAAAGAAACAGTGAGTGTAAGAAAACTGAGGGTTTTGTTGAGAAAGGACAATAACATAGAGCTATCCAAAACAACTTTGTGGAAAATTATAAGGACATTAGGCTTCACTTTTAGAAAGTACAAGGGAGGTAGAAATATCCTTTGCGAGCAACCGCATTTAAGAGCCATGAGAAGCAGATACCTACGTGAAATAAGGGAAATGCGCAAAGAAAATTATGACATAGTGTATTTGGATGAGACATGGATCAATGCGCACCACACAAGTGAAAAGGAATGGCAATCAATGGATGGAAAGATAAAACGTTATGTGCCCAGTAGTAAAGGACAGCGTTTGGTCAAAGCCCATGCTGGTAGTACTCATAATGGCTTACTACAGAATGCTGGGCTCGTGTTCGTATCAAAGCATACAGACAATAGGGATTATCATAATGAGATGAATGGTAATGTATTTAGAGATTACAGTACTTCCATCCCTTGATAGACCGTCTTGTCTAATCATGGACAATGCATCATATCACAATGTTGTTGCCCAAGAAGACAAAATATCTACGGCATCGAGCACAAAGGAAGCAATAAAGATATGGCTCCGAAGGGAAAATATACCATTTCCAGAAACATATTTCAAGCTACAGTTGTTGTCCCTTGTAAAACAGACGCAAAAAAGCAAGAAACTTCAAATTGATAAGTTGATAGAAGAGCATGGCCATAGGTGCTTGAGACTTCCGCCGTATCATTCTCATTTAAACCCTATAGAACTTGTGTGGGCTAAAATTAAAGGACAAGTGGCAGCTGCCAATACTACATTCAAATTGTCTGACGTCAAGATAGTAACCCAGTCCGCGCTATTAAATATTGATAAAAGTTACTGGAAAAAATGTGAGGACTATGTGTTGAAAGAGGAAGAGGACTATTGGAGAAAGGATGGATTGAATTTTATGCAACTGAGAGCAATCATCAACCTACTGGAATCGTCCGACACAGATTAAGGTCTGAGCAGAGTATGCCCTGGCCATCCTCACTGTCAGCCCTACACTGATTGGAAGACTTGAAAAGGTACAAAACGAAGCCATGCGCATCATTTTGGGCTGCACGAAAGACACCAGCTGTGTAGCAATGAGATACCTCCTTGACTTTCCGATAATGGAACACAGGATCAAGATCTGGAGAGCTCGTGCATTCTTAAAAATAAGTGCAGATGAGCAGCACCTCTGCATGACGCTATATTCAGAGAAAAGGGTGACAGGCTAAAGAGAGGCAAATCATGGATGGGTCGGGCGGAAGATGTCGTCAGACAGGTCTGCAGTCCTACCAGTATCAACCCCGGCAAGGAATGGGTGCCGGTGCCTCCAGCTTTTAAGTGCACTTTCTCCTGCATTATCACACCCGACAGACGGTGCAGAGAGCAGAACCCTGTCGCTGTCAATGCAGAAGTCAACGCGCTCATCTATGAACACTCATATAGCCCCAAAGTGCTCATCTATACAGATGGATCTGTTGTAAAGCAGCACAGAAGTGCGTGGGCATTTACAGCCCATTCAGCGGGCCGAACCGTTCAAGAATCCAGTGGTGCCCACTCTATGACCTCGAGCAGCATGACAATGGAGGTGATGGCAGTTACACAGGCTTTTATATGGCTGGAATCACAGCATTATACCAATGTGTGTGTACTAAGTGACTCAATGCGCATGATTCAGAAGATCGAAGCTGGATCTGTACGTAGTCGGTGGACTGAGTCGCTGCGGAAGTCTGCTGTTCGTAAAGTCACCTTCATCTTCGTCCCGGGACATGCGGGAGTCGAGGGAAATGAACGAGCTGATAAACTGGCTGGCTCTGCACCCCCTGTAGATGGCCAGCCCATGGATTGTGCCGATGTTATTAACGTCCTTAAATATATGGCGAGAACAGAGGACTTTGACGTCAGTGATTCCACATCGCTGTCCAGGATGAAAGACTTGGGAGTAAGAATTCGGCACGGCCAGATGCGAGAGGTACAACGGGAAAACAAGGCGCCTCGTCAACCAACACAGAACTGGCACTATTAGCCACCGGACGCTGATGCATATGCTGGGGGGAGGATCTGAGCACCTATGGACATGTCCGGAGTGCAATGAAGATACCCCAACTGATAATTGATAACTGAAGAAACAAGAAGGAAATGAAAAATAAGGTAAGAAATTTATTCCTTCTACTTTCCTGTTAATTTACAAATTATTTACCCCATGCCTCTGTAAATTCTCTGTCTTTACTAATATTACACATTGCACCCCTCTCGGGATTCTACGTGGTGAAGTGGTCAAGCCGTCTGACTCGGGCTCCGAAGGTTGTATGTTCGATTCCGGGCCGCGTCCTTCATTTCACGAGTGCATATTTTCGGAGACTCCCGAGGGTCGTCGCTGGAGCTACGGAGTTCGTGCTTTGTGCGACGCTTTCCGCGCTGCGGAAAGAAACTGAGCCATATAGGATAAACACCCGGTGCAATGCAGTCGACCCTGTCGATTTTAAGCTAATTCTTTCATTGCACCCACTCTCATACGAATCCCGATACGCCTTTGTGTGTCATCAGAATTGACATGTCTCACATTACCGTAAAAATAACTTCGTTAGTGAGAAATCACTAGTTGTTCTGCAAAAGATCAAAGGAATGTCGCCGCTTTCAATGATTTAAGTTGTTTTTGGACCTTTCAAAGACATATTCCTTGGATGAGAGTAAATATAAGACGGCTGGAAAAATTTCATAACGATGCAACAGACAGTTTTCAAAATAATTGATCGTGAATGAAGGCAACCAAATGTGGACATACTATAGTTGTAACGGCCCAATAGTTCACGAATCCAGAGGTGCTTTGTCAAAACTAGATGTAACCTAACAATACAGTAATATAGAGCGCTGATCTAGACGATGGCTTTGCGCTGGTTGGGTTAAGTTAGTTGTATATCCTTGACAGGATGGAGCAGCCAACTCCAGCATTTTTGTGGCTGTTTGTGATTCATGGGCAAGTTTATGTTCAGTAGTTTGCCATTGCTTTCAGAACTACCGGCACTCGTACCATTGTATGGAAATCAAATCTAAGCGGTCTGTTTCCACATCGCCGGCACCAAAAAACGGGAAGTAGATTGTGAGCTTTACTGAAACACGATTGCAAGAAACAAATTGGACGTTGCGGTCAAAGCCTTCGTCAGCACAGAAGAAACAAACACAAACCGACGCACAACTACATGAAACACACTACATGACAATATTAAGGGTGCTTATCTGATACTGTATCCTTGCTTTGAGCGACTGACGCGTTAGGCGACTGTCAGTGGATTGTCATGCAGGATTGCTAACTGCATTCTTAACTCCTTCTCCACAGAGCCGGTGCTGGATGGGCACGCACGACTAAACAAATGGTGGACATATGAATATACGATCCCAATATATGCATGGGTGGGGGATCGAGTTAACGCAGAAATCCACGATAAGACTGTTCCTGGTGTTTTTGTGTTGGGTCACGCTAGGCCAAAATGAGATGAATAGGCTGTCATTTTGGCTATTTGTGCGACTGCTTTGAGGGTCCTTCAAGGTGAAATGTTTGCTTTTCATTGTTGTTTTTCTAGGCCAGACTGTTTGCCTAGATGTATTATTATTTGTCGTCGTTCGTGGGATATTTTCTGTTTTGGACGTAATTGCGGTGTGTCAGTTTACAGCAGATCTGCGATATTTTCACTTTTCGGTCGACACATCCGACTTTTGACGGTAAATGTTGACCGGTTAGCCTTCCCGGTTTTTCGTAGGACTTTTCGCGGTCAGTAGATGTTAACGGCATCTTGTGTCCCTCTATGCATTGTTTACACACGTATTGGCACATTCGGAACAAGCATATACATGACGGTCGGCTCTCAAGGGAAGGTAGGGGCAGACTGTGCATTCCCCGCCATACAAGGAGGCTTCCATAAGTGCAGAACAGATAAATGACGCTCTGATTCTGGGCTCACTCAAGGAATCGTCACGTCCTGCACATGGCTGCTTAACCTCACTTCAGTATATTGAGCCTCCCGTGCACTCAAAGCTGCACCTTCATTTACCGATGATTTGAGGGGTTGGGGGGGGGGAGGGGTAATTGATGCGTGTCAGATGCATTTCTGATCACTACATCTCTAGGAACAACCAACCCCGAGATCTTCAGCCAGTTTGGTTTAGGCCAGTGACGGCCATTTAGCCGCGGCGTACGACGTGGGCGTATGGCGGCAAGGGGTTCTGTCAAACCAGCACAGAGATGGTTGGCACCAAAGGTCTGGTACATGGTATCCCTTTATACTTTATACGCATCACAGTCGTCTTTCCCTCTATGTCTATGACCACGAATCGTCACAACGAGACTGCCCAGGTATGGTATATTCGGGGTAGACTTGGAGTATATGATCTGTTGTCTGCAGCGCCAATCCACATGTGCACATGACTGATTTACCAATCTTAAATCTTAAACTTTGTGTAACTGTGCTTGAATAATCGAGCATGATCTGTTCTAAGGCCCAGAATAATGATTTGCACTGGTCTGTCCATAAGATGATGATCGTGTTGTGCTGATATTGGTGGCTTTCCGACTGATTTGGTTCTTTCTTTCTTTTGGTGGTATCTGACTGGTACATCCGGCTTCTCTTCTGTCTCACCTTCCTTAGTTAACTAATCAGCGCTTTCGTTTTCGGGCACTCATTATTGAGAGAGTATCTATTGTATGATGACTATATGCTTGCATGCCTTGCTGGTGGTGTTTCTGATTTATTTGATTATTCTTTTGTTTTGGTGGTACGTAACAGGCACACCAGGCTGTTCTTCTGTTGTACCTTCCTTGGCTAGCCGATCAGCTGTCTCTCCTTACCTGGTACTCCACAATGAGATGGCACCTACTGTTTGGTGACTTTACGCTGGCTGCCTACTTTGGACAGAAGTGTCTGTAGTACCGGCAATTTTTCAGTCCTGAAAGCCCCAAGTTATGATGTCAACAGCACCATACACGATTGGTATTCAGCAGTTTCTCGGTTACTATGTTGATTACTATGTTGATTATCTGGATTTCTATAGGGTGTATTTTTAATGACTGTGCAGTGTTTGAAAATATTGCAGGTCCAAGTTTTATATTTACCTATTATATTGCATGAATATTACAGAGAGTGCATACAAAACTTGGATCGGTAATATTTTTAAACACTGCACAGTCATTAAAAATACACCATCTACACCATACTTATATCGGTCGAGGGCGATTGCAGTTAAATTCCAATTAACACCATTTAATAGATTCAGTTCGTTAAGAAGCATGTTTAAAGGAATAACTATGGGGAGGGGTTTCCCTTGACTTCCGCCGGTACGTGTATGGGCAAATATCTTTGTCTAAAAAAGGCAGATTTTGCAAGGAAGCAAGGGGGTGGAGGTGATACCTTATACTTGGTGCCTCTCACTCGCCAACGGTCGTGTTGTAGTTTACTGTATTGTATAGAGATAGCTGCCCCATCATATAACCCGCCTCCACTTAGTGACCACCGCCTGTGTTGGTCCACGCCGATTATTCAACATATTCACGGGTTAAGCTCAATATCCAGAGGCCACTCCACTATCAGCCATCCGGTGGCAGCGCCTAGCAGTGAGACGAGGACCTATCACATGTTTAATGTCCCGGCAGTGAAGTCTATTTGTTAATTGAGGGACATGCTGCCGTCATTTGGAGGTGGCAAGTTTGAATCCCGGTGTAGTCACTGTGGCTTGGAAGGTTTATATTGTCCGGGATGTCCAACAATCTCTACTTCTACCAGTGACTATAAATATGTGTGGTCTATATATATATATATATATATATATATATATATATATATATATATATATATATATATATATATATACGAGCAAGTCCTGCAAGACACACACGAAAACCGTAAACTACGGTAAACTGATTAGAGAAATTAGACGTAGTTCGGATTTGCTTTAGCACTTTATAAGAAGAAATAAACTGGAGAACTTGGTGACAACTGGCAAGGAAAGAGGACGAGAGAAATTTAAAAACTCATCAATGCTCTCGACTAGAGATACGTGTATATATTAAATATATTTAAATTCATGTAAGAGAAACACGATGTGTAAACATTAATGTTTTATGAAATACATGTTCCTTAAATTGGCCTAAAAAGATTGAGGAGAAAAGAACAAGGGGAAGACAGAGAGATAAATATCTGGAAGGCTAGGCCAAATGTCATAATCTAGACAAGAACACAGAGCTGATCCACGACTCTGGTGATCGAGTGAGATAGCGAAACGTGACCGACCTCGCTTTTCGGTATGGCACACGATGATGATGAGATAACCTAAAAACACCGGCCACAAGATACGGAACGAAATTAATTGACGGGTAGAAATGGCGAACAGAACAGTCAAAGATGCTCACTCGGTGAAGGGGACGAATCCCCAATACTTAGTGGAGAAAATTATCAGAACAAGAATATACGAATGCAGATATTGGAAAGAGGAATGTTTTGCCTTAACAGGTAAGTTCATCTTTAATTTAAACAATTGTAAACTGTTTCAAAGAGAGTGTGTTACCTATTTTCGATAGAATTTTACATAAACAGTACACAACACTGTGAACTTTAAAAGTTTCATTAATAACCAACCTCTGAAGTCGGAGTGGGTTCCCTGATGGAGAGGGACACTGTTAATAGGGAAAGCTAATTTACACGCAAAATTCAGTCCATCACTACAATAAATATGTGTATGGACTACATTTGAGTTCAAAGCGAGCCAGCCCAAAATAAAAAAAAACAAGCACTGTTCCGATTGACGGTCCCAAATAGTTCCGCAGTGAATACTAAATCTTAGGTGTAAAACAGGGCCTCATAGGGTGATGCTAAAATACGAAACACAGCAGAATGTTGGTTAATATATCACCTTTAGTAATAGTCTTGAAGAAATAAAAAAAACAACCAGTAACGCATTTTCGCAGTGTTGGTTCATTCATCATCATCATTATCATCATCATCATCATCATCAGGTGCAATGCCGATAAGCGTGGAAGATCATGGTTCGTGATCTCACACAATCATCAGTCTTTCATCAGGTCAGTGTTCTTGTCCCGATAATGATAGGCGACCAAATCATCCGGCTATTCCTGTCTTTGTCTTCCCCGTGCTCTTTCCCCATCGTCATGCTGCTCGTGGTCATAGAGTGGGCACCACTGGATTCTTGAACGGTTCGGCCCGCTGAATGGGCTGTAAATGCCCACGCACTTCTCTGCTGCTTTACAACAGATCCATCTGTTTAGATGAGCACTTCGGGGCTATCTGAGTGTTCATAGATGAGCGCGTTGACTTCTGCATTGACAGCGACAGGGTTCTGCTCTCTGCACCGTCTGTCAGGTGTGATAATGCAGGAGAAAGTGCACTTAAAAGCTGGAGGCACCGGCACCCATTCCTTGCCGGGGTTGATACTGGTAGGACTGCAGACCTGTCTGACGACATCTTCCGCCCGACCCATCCATGATTTGCCTCTCTTTAGCCTGTCACCCTTTTCTCTGAATATAGCGTCATGCAGAGGTGCTGCTCATCTGCACTTATTTTTAAGAATGCACGAGCTCTCCAGATCTTGATCCTGTGTTCCATTATCGGGAAGTCAAGGAGGTATCTCATTGCTACACAGCTGGTGTCTTTCGTGCAGCCCAAGATGATGCTTCGTTTTGTACCTTTTCAAGTCTTCCAATCTGTGTAGGGCTGACAGTGAGTATGGCCAGGGCATACTGGATGGGTGAAAGCACCAGTCCTTGGAACAGACGTATTAGCAGTCTTTGCTCGATATTGGCAGTCGCGACATGATAAGTGTAAGTGCACAATTTACATTCTTTGGATGTGTGATAACGAGAAGACAATCTACATTCTTCATGTATGGACGTGTGATGATAAATCGATAATCTCCATTCTTTGGACGTGTGATAATGAGAAGACAATCTACATTCTTCATATTTGGGCATTCCCCCCCCCCCCCCCCCCCCCTCGTTTCCATCCTGTTTCAGGACATTGTGGTCAACATCAGCATCTTTCAGCTGTATGTTGATTCCTAGGCTAGATTACGCTCATCAGCACGCCACGACTTTTTGAGCGACCGGCTCCATCCTCTTATAAGTCACTGGCGCGACTCGAACCACTTCCAATTCTGGTGCTCTCACGTCAACCACGAGGGTATTCGGGGTTACGGAGAAAGCTGCTAAACCCTAGGCCAGGGAGACCGGTTCATATTTGAGCATGTGATGATAAATAGATAATCTCCATTCTTTGGACGTATGATAATGAGAAGACAATCTACATTCTTCATGTCTGGACAAGTAATGATAAATAGAGAATCCCCATTCTTAGGACGTGTGACGATACGCTGATAATTTACATTATTTGGACGTGTAATAATAAGTAGGTCTCCGTGGCGAAGGAATTTGCGGACGCGGTTCGTAATCCCATATACCCGTGTTCGAAACACAGCTCAACGCGATTTGACAGCAGATCGCATTGCGTTGGTTTTGCGTTGGTATCAGTGCCAGTCGTTCAGAAAGCAATGGCAAACTACTGAACGTGGACTTGCCAGGAGATCACAGCGATAGAAATGCTGATGTTGACTGCGATGTCCTGTAAAATAGGATGTGCAAATTATTTTAAAAAAAATTATAAGTAGACAATTTACATTCTTTGCTTATGTGATGATAATAAGAACATCTTCATTCTTTGGTCATGTGATGATAAGTGCACAGTCTAATTCTTTGGATATTTGATGATAAGTGGACAATCTACGTTCTTTGAACATTTGATAATAAGTGGGCAGTTTACATTCTTTGGATATTTGATGATAAGTGGATAATCTACATTCTTTGAACATTTGATAATAAGTGGGCAGTTTACATTCTTTGGATATTTGATGATAAGTGGATAATCTACACTATTTGAACATTTGATAATAAGTGGACAGTCTACATTCTGTGTACATTTGATGCTAAGTGGACAATCGACATTCTTTGGTTATGTGATGATAAGTAATCAATCCACATTATCTGGTCATGTGTTGATAAGTACACAGTCTACATTCTTTGGACACTTGTTGAAAAGTGGATCATCTACATTCTTTGGACATTTGATGATAAGTGGACAATCGAAATTCTTTGGACATTTGATGATAAGTGCACATTCTACAGTCTTTGGACATTTGATCATAAATGGATAAGCTACATTCTTTGAACATTTGATGATAAGTGGACAATCTACATTCTCTGGTCATGCGATGATAAGTACACATTCTACAGTCTTTGGACATTTGATCATAAATGGATAAGCTACATTCTTTGAACATTTGATGATAAGTGGACAATCTACATTCTTTGGACATTTGATGATAAGTGGACAGTATACATTATTTAGACGTGTGTTTATAAGTGCCCAGCGGCCATGCGGGTGATCCTGGGGTGCACAAAGAACACACCAATTATATGCATGAGGAATATCCTGGTTGTACCAACAATGGCGGTCCTTCAAGCCAAATGGTACCTGAGAGTTACTGCAGATAGGGATCACTGATCACCCCCCTGTATGAAGCCACGAATATGGTCAATGGTCATAGACTAAGACGAGGTAGGTCCTGGATGGCACAGGCAGAAATATCTACACGTAAGGTGTGTGATCTAGAGACCATCAATCGTTAAAAAGAGTGGGTTGAAGTACCGAAAGACATGACAGCCTGGCACAATGTAATAGTAACACTGGGTGGTGAGTGCAGAGAATGGGCAGCGGGCCGCATAAAGTTTGAGATGCATCACCTGATCCAGAGTAAGACACATCAAGGTGACATAGTGATCTATGCCGATGGAACAATGGTGAGAAATAGACGGAGTGGTTGGGGTTTCATTGACAAGGCTAATGGGCGAGTCTTGAAAAAGAAGTCTGGCATATGAGACTACAACCTCCAGCATTAGAATTGGGCAGTAACAGCGGCACTCCGTTGGTTGGAGGTGGCCATTGCAGCACACATTGTATTCATTACAGACTCAAGGAGTATGCTTAGTAAGGCGGAGACAGAAATGTTTCCTGTGGAATTGCTCACCTCGCTTCAGAGGTCACGGATTGTGAGAATTTTAAGAATTTCTTTTTGCCCTGGCTATGCGGGAGTGCGGGGGAATGAACAGGCTGATAGGCTGGCAGGGAATGCACCTCTTGGTGGTAGATTACCTATGGACAAGGGAGATGTGGTCCTGCACCTGATTAAAGCAGCCGGCCATCTCCTTCAGGTCCACATCGCTCAAAGCCTTCATGTGGCCATACCTGACACCATCAGGACCTGGTGCCGTGTCTTTTGCCTTTTGCAAAATATGTTTAACATCTTCAAACAGTATGATGTCTTCGTAAGGCATATTCTCTATTGTGCCAGATAATTCCACTCTAACTGCATCCCTGGTATCCGCATCACTATGACTGGTCTGCTCTAAAAATCTCTGGAGAAACGCCTCCCCTTTCTCCTTGTCTGTTGTCACGCGTACCCCATCCTCTTTATAAATTGTTCCCACTGTCATAGGCAGATCTTTTCTTTGCATTTGTCTGTACAGTTTCCATAATTTATGCAGTGTTTTATCACCTCCAATCTCCTTCATAAAACATTCCCATTTTACTTTCTTGGCCTCTGCAGCACATCGCTTGAAATCCTCCACCTTGTCTTTCTTGTCATTTTCCGCTATGTCCACTTCTTCTCGTGAGCTTAGGGGTGTCTGTCGCAATTTCCTTAGCTGCTTCACTGCAGCTCTCTTTGCTTTCCACGCATTGTCTACTTCTGGGGTCCACCATGGGGGCTGCAAAAAAGGAGTTTTAACAGTTCTGTTGCATGCCCCATGTCTGAGGCGTCCAAGAAGGCTGTCGCTCCACTCATACTGGAAGGTCTTGCGCGCTCTCCCAGCCTTGACTTTCCTGGACTTAGAGATCAGGACTGAGCATGGCATGTGATCACTCCCATGGTCATTCAAAACAGTCCACTTTACATCAAGGACTGATGACTGGGAGACAAGTGCCAAATCAATAGCAGTATCTGCATCGCCAGGCCTCATTGCCATTCTAGTCGGCCTACCATCATTTATGCAGACCATATCGGAGTCCACCATGGCATCCGCAAGTGCAATTCCTTGTCGATTTTCTCCACTACTGTCCCAATCTCTGTTTCTCGCATTGAAGTCTCCACATATGAGTAGCCTATCACCTGGTAAGTCCTCTAATTCCTTAAGCGTATGTGGGGGTATGTGGTGGGTGGGAGATGTGTGCAGGTGGGGTGGTTGTTGGTTTGGGGATGTGTATGGGTGTGGGATGTTTGGGTGGATGGGTGGGGAGTGTGTGTGTGGGTGAATGTGTGTGGGGTGTGGGTTGGGGGATGGGTGCGTGATGGGTGTGGGTGATGGATTTGGGGATATGTGTGTGGGTAGGGGATATGTCTGGCTGGGTGGGTGTGTGTGTGGCTAGATGGAAGATGTATGTGTGTGTAGTGAGGGTGATTGTAGTTGGGGGATGTGTGGATGGGTAGGAGATGTCTGGGGAGATGTGTGTGTGGGTGAGGGATGTGTCTTTGGGGTGTGTGTGGGTGTGGTGTTGTGTGTGAGGGGAGCTGGGTGTGGATAAAGGATGTATGTGTGGGTGGGTGGGGTGTGATTGGGTGTGCAGGTGTGTGAAGGATGTGTGTGAGGGTGGGGGATGTGTGTTTAGATGGGTGGTTGGGGTGTGTGAGTGTGGGTGGGTAGATAGATGTATGTTTTGATGAGTGGGTGAGGGATGTGTGGGTGTTAGTGGTTGAGGGATAAGTATGTGTGTCTAGGGATGTGTGAGGGGATGAGTGTATGGGTTGGGGATGTGTGTGTGAGTTGTGTGTGCGTGGATGGGAGGTGTGTGTTTGTGAATGGGGGATGTGTTGGATGGTGGAAATGCGTGTGAGGGATGTGTGTATGGGCGGTGAGATTGTGCGTGGGTGGGGATGTGTGTGTTTATGGGTAGGGGTGTGTGGCTGGGGGATGGGTGGGTGGAGGATGTGTGGTTGGGTAGAGGATGTGTGGGTGGGTGATTGTATATGAGTAAGGGTATGTGGTTAAGGGATGTTTGGGTGGGGGGGGGGGGGGGGAGAGGATGTGTGGGTGGGTAGAGGATATGTGAGTGGGTGAGTGTGTGTAGGTTAGGAGATGGTGGGGGATGTTTGTAGGGGTGGGTTCGGGAACTGTGAGTGGGCTGGGGGAGATGGGAGATTATGTGGCTGGGTGTGGAATTTGTGTGTGAGTAGGTGCGGAATATGTGAGTTGACCGGGAGATGTGTGTGTGCGTGGGGAATTTGTGGCTGAGGGATGTGTGTTTGGCTGGGTGTGTGGGTGGAGGAGGATATGTGGGTGAGTTATTGTTGGTGGGTAATGGGACGGGTAGAGGATATGTGAGTGGGTGGGGAGATGTGTGTAGGTGGGGGATGTGTGGGTAGGGGCATGTATGTGTGTGTGTGGGTTATGTGTGTGGTTGGGTGGTGGAGTTGGAGTGAATGGGAGATGTGTGGGTGGGTGGTTGATGTGTCTCATAACATAATAATATGTATTGTTTATGTTTACAAAATTCATGTGACAATGTTTTTTTCCCTATGCACTGTTGGTGAAAGAAAGATGAGTGATTGGAAGGGCCGAATGTAAGACGGGCCTGCGTGCCCAATTTGTTACCCTTTGAAAATAAAGCCTGTTCGTTCGTTCGTTAAGCCAGTCCCATTGTTCCTTTCTGACAAAACAGTCCACTGTGGCATTTACATTTATGATGTTCCAACTTAAGCCACCAATCTCCATTTGTATACCCTGGACCTCTCTTGCACTGTGATTCCACTGGCTCAAGTCAAGTGCCACATGCTTTACTCCTTTCTTCACCAGCAATCCTTGCCCATGTCTCTTCTGCCCAGTGGGGTTTATATAACTGACGTACCCACTTAAGAATATGTCGTCATCTATCTTCTTGCATAAACTCATAATGACAACAACCTTTATTTTTCTTTCCACATCTTTCTCTTTTTTTTCTATACCTTTCTCCTCTCTCTCACACGATCGTTCGCTCTCTTGCATTTGAAAGTCCTCATTTGTCTTCCTGCCATAACATTATCCCAATAACTTTCTTTCTTTCTCTCTCTCCTCTATCTCTCTTCCTCCCCCTTCCTTTCTCACTTAAGAACACACCGTCAGCTGTCTGCCTGTCATAAAGTTATACCTATAAAAATCTCTCTCTCTCTCTCACACACACTTAAGAACATGCGCTTGCCTGTCTGCCTGTCAGAAAGTTATCCATCTCTCTCTCTCTCTCTCTCTCTCTCTCTCTCTCTCTCTCTCTCTCTCTCTCTCTCTCTCTCTCTCTCTCTCTCTCTCTCTCTCTCTCTCTCTCTCTCTCTCTCTCTCTCTTGTTGATGAGAAATAATCTACATGGATTGGTAGAAAGAATGTATGTGCAGATAGAAGTGCAAACAAAAATATATGTGAAGCACAAAAGAAAACAAAACATTTTTTAAAGTCTGATTTTCAAATCCTTTATTATCACTATCAAATAACACGTTACTTTTAATTACATGAACAGCAAAAGCAAACAAAGAAAAATATAGAAAAATGTGTGTAATAACAATAATAAAGTATAATAATTGAATTTACCAAAGACTTCTAGTGCACTACCAGGGACATCTGACACCTAAACCTAGAATTCTGGCTTATTCTGTAGATAAAATAAAAACCAACAAAAATACTATTAGGGGAAGACAAGTCAAACATCTCAACATGATGACCCAACAAGACAATACCAACACCCAGTCTTTCTACGTAAGACAGACAACACTTTTGTACTTGTGATGAATAGACACAAGATGCAACATCCTGACACTTATTCATTAGATTCACTAACATCACACATCACAAGCAAACACAACATCTCAGCACTGATTTGTCTAACACGGAGGATGTCTTAGAACAAACCCCCAAACAGGACATCCTGATTGTGCTAGGAGACTTCAACGCAAAAATAGGTAGAGAGCAAACTCATAAACAAGTTGCCGGTATGGAAAGCCTACATACAACTTCAAATGATAATGGCTGGAGAGTCATCAACCTGGCAGAAGCCAAAGGACTGCAGATTACCAGTACCAGACTGCAAAGGAAGGATATACACAAACAAACTTGGAAATCAAACCCACAGCAGCCTGCTGACAGAAATGTCCTATCATAGTCATAAACTTCCAGAAATGTCTCAGCAGTCAGAAAGGTCCAATTATAGTGAAAAGTTATATCTCAAAATTGTGGCACAAAAGTTGTAAATATTGTCCGAAAACATGTACTTTGTGACTGTGGCGCCACTGAAATTCTGCTAAATAAGTGTTAAACACTGCACGACTAGTGCCACCTTGATATCTTTGTTTCCTTTTTACTTGCATCCACAACCCTTCAATTGTTTGTGTGTGAATGTCACTGTGTACAGGGTCAACAAAGTTATTGGCATGAACAACAACTGTATGATCGTAGATGCCATGGTTTAGTTGACCTACGTTGTTGTAGCCTCGCCAGGCATCAGTGACAATATTCGTTCCTGGTAAGATGTGATCACTTATAATGCGTTCCAGTGTTGTCACATCTCGCCTTTCCACAACTTCCAACCAGCAACGACCACTACCCCATTCAGCCAGCCCAACTACCCATTGACCACGATGTTCCAGTGTTGTCACATCTCGCCTTTCCACAACTTCCAACCTGCAACGACCACTACCCCGTTCAGCAAGCCCAACTACCCATTGACCACGATGTTCCAGTGTTGTCACATCTCGCCTTTCCACAACTTCCAACCTGCAACGACCACTACCCCGTTCAGCAAGCCCAACTACCCATTGACCACGATGTTCCAGTGTTGTCACATCTCGCCTTTCCACAACTTCCAACAAGCAACGACCACTACCCCGTTCAACCAGGCCATCTACCCATTGACCACGACGAAAGTGACCACGGTGCTACTTTTGGTGGAACAAGAAGCTCTCGTCAACTTCAACGACCACTGACTGTCCCTGAGCATCAAATCCTCCCAACAGTGGATTGTTACGCAGCAACCAGTTGTAACATTCTACCCGAAAATAGTTATTGTAGTTGACGATAGTGTCACAGCTTGTCAGGCGTTCGAAAAACATCACATGTTTCAACTTCACATCTAACAACCAGTAAAACATTATCATCACAACTTTTTCACTTGGGAGTTGGGAGTTGGCAAAGAACGAAATGACATTGACAACACCGCCACGAAAATCTGTCAAAACATTCGACCCCCGAAACTAATGACATCGGACGTTGGCAACGTTAACATTCTGCTGTGTTTCGTATTAATCTGTGTCTAGCAACCGGGGAAATCACTCCAATATCCCAATGAGGCCCTGTAAGGGAAACTGTTTAC
This sequence comes from Cepaea hortensis, assembly GCA_963921405.1. Taxonomy (NCBI): domain Eukaryota; kingdom Metazoa; phylum Mollusca; class Gastropoda; order Stylommatophora; family Helicidae; genus Cepaea; species Cepaea hortensis. The sequence goes on along the minus strand of OY992885.1, from coordinate 7,102,201 downwards.
ACGTAAGAGTTATCATTCACTGCGGAACTATTTGGGACCGTCAATCGGAACAGTGCCAAAAAACATAACCATACCATACCATAGCAGTAGTGATTGACACCGTAAATATGATATACATTTTTAAGTATAGATTTTATATAGATATCGTCTTTGATATTACAATATATTATAATGAAGCCCTGTCTATCCTATAGTTGTGAATGTTTTCTTTTTATAATATGGAATCATTTCCTATAAAATGAGTTAATAATTAATCAATAATCTTTGATGATCGGACATCGTAGGTTTGAAAATGTTGAATTACATATCCAATATATAAAAACAAATATATAAGAACACATTATGAATATTCTGTGCCTCAGAATAGGACACAATAAATTACACAATCACATGTACAGAAAATTTAATATTGGCAAATCAACCACTCCTTATGTGGATTAGTGCCGCAGACAGCAGATCACATGCCCTAGGACTGCTCGGAATACGACATATCTAGGCATACCTAGAGAAACAAAAGTGGAAGATAAACTATGGACACTGAATAAGATAAAAAAAGACAGTCAACTTAATACAAGAGACAACATTGGAGGTTTAAAAAGAAGAAAATGATGCACATGCATAGTAATTTTTGGATGGCTTTGGAAAATTCCAGCCATTGGTAACCCAATCATATCTCTATGTCATTTCTAGGCCAAGTCATTAAAGTTGTGTGTAAAAATAATATAATTTAATGGAAAAAAATGAGGAGCCACCACTTGTATAGCTTGCGTCCTAACATGTAATCCCTGTGTTCTAATACTTAAATGAAGTGACTATTCGCAATAGAATTGCGAATAGAGAAAAATTATATTCGCAGTAAAAGTAGGTCACATGATTATGCCTACGCGTGTGGCTATATTATAATTTTTCGTTGATCTATTGATATGTCCTCAGTAGCATAGTGGTAAGTGTGTCTGCCTGTCACGCAGGAGCTTGAGGTTTGATTCCCCACCCGGGAAGCAATTATTTTTTGTTTTATTTTTTTGTTTTTCATTTTTAGCACCCAGGGAGCGACAGAGTGATCTAGTGTCGGAATCGACGGATCCAATAGATGTCTTTGTTTAACATGAATTTTATTTGCCAACTGAAATAGCGCCCCAAATTAACCACCTTCATACTGGCTCAAACTAAAATTGACTAGTGAGCGGACGCTGTGACGTTTTCACTGTACAGGGAAAAATGATCTGGAGACATTTACACATCCCTGTCTCACGCCTCTTTTAATAGGCTGATATTGACCTACATCGTTATCAATTCTTATAGCAGCTTGTTATTTCAAATATATGTTTTTTGTTTTTTTTAACATGTTGATTTACACATGGATGCCTGGTAACAGTAAGTGTACAGAAACGAAAGTTAATAATTCTTGAACTCGCCTGGGGACACAATTATTTGGAGAGATCGTTATTTGTATTGGGGATACCAATTCTGGAAAATTATTCTTGATATTTAAACAGGACTAACGAAATGTAAAAATAAAACGGGATGCCAGAAGAATGGACAGAAGTAAGAAGAAGGGTGACTAATTAAAAATTACGGAGAATTCGGCAGAATTAAACTCGCAACAGTGAACATTCCTATTTAAATTAACCACCTTCTTAGACTTCTTAATGGCTCAAACTAAAATTGATTAGTGAGCAGACGCTGTGACATGTTTGTTACTTCCCGCAATTCTATAGCAAATATAATTTTTCTCTATTCGCAATTCAGTTGTGAATATAATTTTTCTCTATTCGCAATTCTATTGCGAATAGAGCCTCCCAAACTTAAATCTGTATGACTTTTTTGTCTTGTCAACAAACACCATGGCAACCATATATCACTGTATTCATGAATTAGATAAACACCAGTATTTCATATATTCTCTCATATGATCTAATTAATATTTAAAGTAGCCGCCCATTTGTATAACCAGACCAAATAATGTAACACTATATTACAAAAACAAAAGTGCAACGGAAACCATAAGTTTTGTTGTTGTTGAGGTCAGTAGAACAAAAGATACATTGCTTTTCTAATATTTAATACCAAGACCTGATTAAGAGCTGAACATGCTTGCCAGTGAATGATTAAAGTCGTTAATCTCTAAAATAATAATTATTAAAAATATTCATTAATAATTGAGCAGACTTTTGGGTAATTTATTTGTTGTCCGCAGGTTCATAGAGTGAAACTGAAGATCACAGAGCCTTGGTGATATTAAATGTGAAATCCTGATGGAGAAAACTTATAGACATGGTAGAACACAACATCAAATTCACAACATCCCTCAGTGGTATATGATATTCAGTCATAGGAAATGGTAGAATACAACATTACATTCACAATATCCCTCAGTGGTATATGACATTCAGTCATAGAAAATGATAGAACACAACATCAAATTCACAACATCCCTGAATGGTATATGATATTCAGTCATAGAAAATGATAGAACACAACTCAAATTCACAACATCCCTCAATGGTATATGATATTCAGTCATAGAAAATGGTAGAACACAACATCAAATTCACAATATCCCTCAGTGGTATATGAATGCGGACACTATGCATGTTTAAATGTGGATGTGTGTGGGGTGAGCTAAAGTAACACGTGTCCACTTGTTCCCCAGCGGCACTGATCGTGGACAAGGCCATGGAGTTGAAGTTTGTTGGTGGTGTCTACGGTGGCAACATCAAGCCGGTGCCCTTCCTCTGCCTGCTGCTGAAGATGTTGCAGATCCAGCCAGAGAAGGACATCATTGTGGAGTTTATCAAGAACGAGGACTTCAAGTGAGTCTGTCTGTGCTGTCAGTGGTTTGCCTTTGGTTTGTTGTTGACCGTCTGTCTATTGTGCATCTTCTATGTGTTGTCTGTCTGTTGTTTGTCTTTTGTCTGTCGTTCTTATATATGATGTACGTCACCTGTCCATCTTTTATTCCATCCATCCATCCATCATGTGCCATGCCGGTAAGGTGGGCGGTCATGTTCTGCCATCTCACTCGATCACCAGAGTCGTGGATCAGCTCCGTGTTTCTGTCTCGACCATGCCACAAGGCCAAGCCATCCAGGTACTTGCTTCTAGTTCTTCCCCTTGGTCTGTTCCCCATCTTTTATTCAGGGATAGAAAAATCCAAATCCGCTCACACTGGCGCCTGAAATTTCTAATTGCCTACTTTTCAATCATTTTCATTGCCCTTATTTGTAAAAATTAATATGCTAGCTCCTGAGAAAATGGGGCTGGCTCCTGACTTTTGTTTAGTTTTCTGCTACCTCCGCTTTTATCTATTGTCCATCACTTGTCTGTCTTCTGTTTATCATCTGTCACCTATCTGTCTCTTCTATCTGTTGTGTCACCTGTCTGTTGTCTGTCTTCTATTTATCTTCTGTCACCTGTCTGTCTCTTCTATCTGTTGTGTCACCTATCTGTTGTCTGTCTTCTATTTATTGCCTGTCACCTGTCTGTCTTCTATTTATCATCTGTCACCTATCAGTCTCTTATTTTTTTTCTGTCACCTGTCTTTTGTCTGTCTTCTATTTATCGCCTGTCACCTGTCTGTCTTCAGTCTAATGTGTGTCACCTGTCTGTCTTCTGTTCAAAAAAAAAGTCGTCATCGCACCGGGTATTTTCCCATATGGCTCGGTCCCTTTCCGCAGTGCGGAAAGCGTCGCACAAAGCACGAACTCCGTAGCTTTTAGCGACGACCCACAGGAGTCTCCAAAACATTTCACTCGTAAACCGAAGGGTGCGGCCGGGAATCGAACCCACAACTTTCGGAGCACGAGTCAAACGGCTTGACCACTTCGCCACAGAGACTCCCAGAGACTGTCTTCTGTTCATCAACTTTCACCCGTCTGTCTTGTATTTATCATCTGTCACCTATCTGTCTTCTATGTATCGTCATTCACATGTCTGTCTTTTATTTATCATCTGTCACCTATCTGTTTTCTATGTATCATCTTTCACCTGTCTGTCTTCTATTTATCATCTGTCACCTGTATGTCTTCTATATATCGCCTGTCTGTCTTCAATCTGTTGTGTGCCACCTGTCTGTAGTCATCTATCTATTGTCTGACACTTGTCTGTAGTCTTGTTTTCTATTTATTGCCTTTTGTCTGTCTTTTTTCTTTCATTGTACATCTGTCTTCCCTTCTATCTTTTGTTTTTTACCAGTCTGTCTTTTATCTATTAGCGTTGTATTATATTTATAGTCTGTTGTCAATCTATTGTCTACCATATGTCTGTTATATCTTCTATCATTTCCCTGAGTTCCATTTTAATTTGTGACTGTCTAATGTCTGTCTTCATCCTATTGTCTTGTTTTGTGTGTGCGTTTCATCTCTTTGAATTCAAGCGTAGTCCATACACACTACTGATGGACTGAATTTTGTGTGTAGATTAGCTTTATCTATTAACAGTGTCCCTCGCCATTAGGTGAACCCACTCCGACTTCAGAGGTACTTGTAATTTACATCCCCAAGTCAAGGACGACAGGTCAACATTTTAGTCCAGCTGTCTGGTGTAGCGGTTGAACCCCTTACCTCGGCATCAGCACAACGGATGTTTAATAACAGTTCTTATCCATTCGGCCATTCTGACTGACTACCTATTGTCTGTCATAGTTCATATATTAAATAAACCATCCAATCAGTTTATTAGTGTGTACCTGCAGATTTGTGTCTCCCAACTCTTCTTTCTGTGTTTCTGATTTGATTCTGTGTATTTCTTGTCCTCTGTGAATTCCAGACATCTGTCCTGTACATGTGATTATGAAATGTGTCAGTGACATTGTGTTGATTACAATCTACCTGCAGATATGTCAGAGCACTCGGAGCCATTTACATGCGACTAACTGGTACATCCGTCGACTGCTACAAATATCTGGAACCTCTGTACTATGATTACAGGAAGTTGAAGCGCATGGATAGAAATGGCGGTAAGTTGAATCAGTATTTCCATGTTCTGTCATGTTTCTTTGAGTCTGATTCTAGCTTAGTTTGTGGAAGAAAGAAAGACCTTTTACTTCGTTCCTCTTTCGAGATGAGTGCATTGCACCTAGTTTACGCATCTCAGAGGTCTGTATGTTTCGACCTTGCATTTGTGCAAGGTTTTCTACCTCTAGACAGATTCCATCCCATGTCGCAGACTCAAACCGTGGGCAGGCTTTCTTTCTAACAATTTTGCCAAAGCAGTGGCTGTATGACCTACCCTGTGGGATTTTAGCTGCCGAGGGATTTTTAATGTGCGCAGCTTGCATTTCTGACACATCATTAAGTTGGACTTAAGTGCTGGCTTCTCAATCAGAAGGCAGTGGCAAACTATATTGGGAGTCGGTCTTAGAGCTAAGCAATTTGCAAAACCTCTGGAACTGGTCGTTGTATGTATATCATTGTACCTGACCTATCGAGTCACAAAGAGATGACTAAATGTAATGTACGTTTCTGGAAAGCGCTGATCCCCTGTCAGGCCCATACATGTGAAGAGCTACTTTACTTTATGTACATGAAAGTAAAGAGACCCAGGTTGTGGCACCAGCACAGAGCCCTAGTCTTGTGAAGCTGATGGAAACACTAGATGGGAGGAGGCTTGGCAGTGCCAGTTGTGTTGTCTAGGGTTTGCTGTATTTATGGTTGCTGTAACATCTTGTACTTGAATCATGTGGATGTGTTTATGGTACTGTAACATCTTGTACTTGAATCATGTTGATGATTTAATCATTTTGATGTGTTTCTTGCAGCTTTTCACATTGTCCACATGGATGAGTTCATTGATGAGCTGATCAGAGAGGAGAGAGTCTGCGACATTATCCTGCCCAGAATACAGGTATGGCGTGCTACAGCACTTCACAATGTTTCTGGACTACTGTACCCTCTTACATTGTGTCTCATCTTATCTAACCTGATTCTATCTTACCTGACCATGTCATATGTTTTGCTGTGTTCCATTGTCATGACTGACCATGTCATATGTTTTCTTGTGTTCTGTTCTCTTGACTGACCATGTCATATGTTTTCTTGTGTTCTGTTCTCTTGTCTGACCATGTCGTATGTTTTCTTTTGCTGGGCCATGATGCCATACTTGCATTGATGAATAAGTTTGATATTACCAACAGCTACATGAGCCGGCTCATTGTTCTGAAGCAGATGAATGCTTCGGCAGTCTCACATCTTTTGCACTAGATTTCTTGTCTTGTCATAACTTCTGGAGAAAGATTTGATAGTATGTGGAGTTGACAGTGTGGCCAAGAGAGAGGTTGTCAGTGAGTGTTACTTCAAAGCAGTCCCAAAAGACATTGGGCATGGTCTTTCCCTCCGAGGGTGCTGTCTTTGTCTTCATTAGTGTTGGTGAAGAGGAATGTTTTCATTGCTTGCTCTGATTTTTAGTTACAGAAGTCCACAGTGACCACTCTGTGAAACAAAATATCTTTGTTAGCATTGCACATGTCCAGTTTCCATGTGCCTGCTTTGACTTGATGCTAATTTTGGAATGGCGTGAGAAGGTGGAGAACCACCTGGCAGATACTCTTGACATGTGAAGCTCTTCATGCAAAATCTTCAGTGCGCTCCCATGGCTTAGTTCTTCCTCAGCCACGATTTCTGTTATGTTATCACTGTCGATATCTCTGCATGTTGGGTATTCCCATGCTTGCCCAGTCCTCCGATGCAGCAGCCATCTTGCAGCGTCTCTATTCAGCATTCCTATGAGGAGTTGGTTGTAATGTCTCCTCTCTTGGCCACAAGGATAGCATCGGCGTGCTTGGCCAGGCCTCATTTCGAAGTCTTGTAATCAGAATGCATCAGAGACTTGTCGTTATCGGCTAACTGTGTCCATACTGCATTGATCATATTGACCCTATCCATGTTTCTTCTCGCTTGCATTGGTGTGTTCTTTGCCAATTGGTTCATGTTGTTTGCCAACTGGTTCGCGTCATTTGGCAACTGGTGTGCGCTTTCATTGTACTTTATGTAGGTGTTTCCAGGTGTGTACATCCAGGTCCGTGATGTGAGGCATGCCTTTCAAATGCTGTCTGCCCATTCAGCATGGAGACTAGCCGTCTGCTATTTTCTATAGCATGTTCATGGAGTCTAATATGATGATGGCCCGTGTGGCTTCTTGTCCTGCTGCCCACTCGAGTGACCTGTAGGTGACGGTCATCTTGTTAGTCATGCTTGATGTTGTCAGGTATTTATGACTATCCTCTTCAACTGTTTTCCCCATCTTTTGTCATGATTTCTTCAATGGTTATGCTCGTGTCTGAGAGGACTAGGGTCATCATTCATGCATCATTGCTTGCATCATCCTTGAACATGACTTGCCACTCCTTGGTTTGTCACAAACGCTGCTGTGTCATGTTTGGAAATGATTTTTCCACTGCTTCACTGTATCACATGAAGGACAGACATCATTACAATCAATGAATATCTCATCATGAACTTGCGACACAGATGTGCCCTGCAGGTACAGAAATTTCATTACACACGAGCCTCCATTTTGTTCAACTCGCCGCTTCACTCAGCCAGAACCAGGTTCCCACTTATTTGCCATTTATACAGCACCCTTCGCGTGCCAGGTACACATGGGGAATTAAAGCCAGTAGTTTACTAACAGACGCAACTTTGAGAAAGCCAAAGTTACTTTGAGAAAACATTGAAAATGCCTTGGAAGACATCTAAATGTGGCAATTAGTCCTGAGTACTCTGTATGGGTTTACATTTGACATATGTGTAATGTGACATGTGCTTATCTCTGTGTAATGTGACATGTGCTTGTATGTGTGTAATTGTGACATGTGCTTTTATGTGTGTTGAATATGACAATGTACTGCTTGCAGAAGCGTAATGTGCTGGAGGAGACCAACGTGCTGGAACCAAGAATCAGCGCCATAGAAGAGGACATTGAGGAGGTGGAGTCCGAGGAGGAGGACGATTATACAAAAGTGAGTGTTCTGGAACTTTCTGCTCATGTCTCTGTCTGTCTGTCACCCTCCCTCTCTCTCTCTCTCTCTGGAGAAAGAGAGAGAGTATGTATGTATAAGTAAACTTTTGTTCGTGAATTTGTGATTGTGAGTGAGTATATGTGTATGCGAGGGTGTTTGTATGTATGTTTTATTGAATGGGTGCATAACCGTGAGGGTTTGTATAAATGATGGAAGTATGTACACAGGTATGTATGTATATATGTGTTTGTGTATGTGTGTCTGCCTGCCTGTCTCATCACAGGGTAACGTGCATTGTTTATGTTTACAACATTCATTTGACAATGCTTTTTTTCCCTATGTGAATGTGACATGCACAATAGATCATTGATATTCAAAAGATAAGTGATTGGAAGGGCTGATTGTAAGATGGGCCTGCATGCTCAATTTATGACCCTTTGAAAATAAAGTTTGTTCGTTCTCACTCATGCCTTGAACATGACTGAACCTGCAAGCTTGGGTGTAGATTTCCCAAGTGTCAACATCAAGAAGATGTCTATTTTATATTGATGTACATGGTGTCCTGATTTCAGTGACACATCTGATCTTCTTCTTCTTTCATTCGCTACACATCTGATGATTGAGTTATATGTCATTGGGAATCACATGACACATTTGAGGGGTAGTGTATATGGTGCCCTGTCTTAAATGACATGTTTGATGATTCTACATATTATCCATATTGATTTAACATTTGCAGGTCAGCATGGCTGAATGGATAAGAATGCATGTTCTTAAACATCCGATCTGCTGATGCCGAGTTAAGGGGTTCATCCCCTACATTGGATAGTTGGACTAAAATGTTGACTTGGGGACGTAAATTACAAGTACCTCTGAAGTCAGAGTGGGTTCGCCTGATGGCGAGGGACATTGTTAATAGGGAAAGCTTATCCACACGCAAAATTCAGTCCAGCACTACTAGAAGTAGTGTGTATGGACAAAACCTGAGTTCAAAGCGAGCGAGCGTAAACAAAAAAAATAAAGGGCGTAACATATTTCTTCTTCCCCTGTTGCCCTCAGACCTCCATGTTGGTGTCTCTAACGGAATCAGTAGTTTCAGGTTCATACATCCCCTTACAGATTGTGCTGGGAGGAAGTTGGTTGCTGCCATATTTGTTTACGTTCATTGTTGTAAGTTGGGTAGGATTAGAGCAGGTGACTACCGGTCATGGGGCTACTTCCACACACACGACACGCACACACACACACAGGGAGGGAGAGAGAGAAGGGGAGAGAGATCCAGATCCAGCGAACCCATCCTAAACTTGTGATATAGATGTTTCAGTCCATACTACCCTGTTTGCAGTCTAAGAATATGTCCAGATCTTGCCTGGAAAATTAAGCATCATTTTTCACATGGTTAGAGTGTCCTGTAACCATCTATTCTCTAAATTTTCACATTTCTGAAGTTGTGCTAAAATCATGTAATTGTAGAGATCCACCCAGCTGTGTAAGTTCACCTACATCTTCATTGGCCAGTATGTTGCAGGGCCCAGTGGTGTCCAGTGACACATTTGATGATTGCTAACTGCAGTGTTCATGTTTTGTGTTGCAGGAGTTGAGGAAGGTTCCACCACCACCCGACAGGTCATCCAAGAGACCTTCACCTCCTCGTAGCAGACGTCAGCCCAGCCCCCACAGGAAGTAAGTCGTCGTAGTCCTGTGACTTGTGATAATTGAAAGCTGACAGTAAAAGTTAACTTAATTGTAATACATGTTTCAGTTGCCAGGAACAAGATGTCATAAAGAAAGGGATGTTGATGTTGTATCGTTCAACTGGTGTAGGTGATGACAACTCTTCACTGCCTCTTGTTTCTTCTTCTGCTATCTTGTATCGTTCAACTGGTGTAGGTGATGACAACTCTTCACTGCCTCTTGTATCATCCAGTGGGCCATAACCCCACAGCCAACTCATCTCATGTCCTCTCATCCTATACTGTTTCCATGTCCACCCCAAGTTATTTGTGATTCCTGGGCAAGATTATGTTCAGTAGTTTGCCATTGCTTTCTGAACGACCGGAACTCATACCATTGTATGTAAATCAACGCAAGGAGTTCTTCCAAATCGCCTTGAGCTGTGTGTTTGAACACAGAATTTGGGATTACGAATTGGATTTGACAAGAGGTTCTGGATAAACCTTAGGTTTGCACAGTAGTTAGTTTGAAGGTTTGTTACAGCTGTGTCCTAGACATGACTCATCAGGTTTGCACAATAGTTAGAAGGTTTGTTACAGCTGTGTCCTAGACACGACTCATCAGGTTTGCACAATAGTTAGTTTGAAGGTTTGTTACAGCTGTGTCCTAGACACGACTCATCAGGTTTGCACAATAGTTAGTTTGAAGGTTTGTTACAGCTGTGTCCTAGACACGACTCATCAGGTTTGCACAGTAGTTAGTTTGAAGGTTTGTTACAGCTGTGTCCTAGACATGACTCATCAGGTTTGCACAAGAGTTAGTTAGAAGGTTTGTTACAGCTGTGTCCTAGACATCATCAGGTTCTCTTTATCTTTCCACTTGTCTCTTCCCCTGGGGTTTTCACCATCTTCATGTAGCAACTCCTGTGGCTCTCATCACAACCGCTGGAAAGACTCTCAGTCCTTCACCAGTTCCAGTGCCTTATACATGTTGTTGCCCAGGCTGGGTTGTGTGGCCTGTGTCCACCAACAGGAACCGTGCCGTCCATTGCTGTTCTGTCTTTATTGTTTGACATGACCAAAGTTCCAGTGTCCCAGACATGATGTTGTGTATGAGTCAGGTGACTTCATGTTCAGATCTGGTAAAATGTCAGTGTTTCTCTTCTGCTTGATCCACAATATTCTGAGAGTTTCCAGTTTGTGCCAGTTTGGCTATGTCGGTTTATTGTCATGTCCTATTCATCCTCACATTTGTGCTGTATGCAAGATTCTGGAAGTGTCTACATGCTGGTTGAATTTTCAGTCATTTTCTTAGCCTGCATTTGCAAGAGATCTGGCTCCTGAACTGTTTTAATGTTTTTTTCTACCCTTGTTTAGATACTCTTTGTGTGTGTGTGTTGTTGAATGTTCATCCCTGTTTGATATCTCATTTCTATATTTAACTGCAACTCATGGCAGAGCTTAACTCACAGGTTGGTCCACAAGAGTTATGGCAGAAAGACGTAATATCATAGTCCGTTTCACTCCTATAAGACACTCTACTACTATGTTAGATATAGCTCAACCAGCTCACAGGTTGTTTCACAAGAGTTGGAGTAGAAAGACACTATCTCACTGTCTGTTTCATTCCAATGTTAGATACAGCTCGATATGCGGTCCACATGAGTTTTGCAAAAGGCCCCATCTCACTGTTTGTGTCACTCCTATGTTAGACAGACACTGAACTGATGCTCCGTATGTTGTTGTCCCCAGAGATTCCAAGCGCCACAGAAGTCCAGTGAAAAGAAGATCACGGTCACGTGAAAGGACAGAGAAACGCAAAAGATCTCCAGGTAAATAACTTGATCTTTTCAGCGTGTTTGCAGTAGCTCACCTCTCAGAGCTAAGTAGACCAGGCGGCATGGGAGGGTCTAGGGTAAAACTACATCCAGCAAAATGCTACACTTGAGGGTTTTTTCTTTTTGGGGACACGAAGACCCAAGATTTTTAACTAAAGATCCCTGTTTGTAGTTTCTTATTGCAACTATAGGGTCTCTTTTATTTGCTGATGAAGGCTTTATAGCCACAGTGTTCATTCTGTGACTTGGATTGTGTTCTTGTCAAACAGACCCACACCACTGTCTGGATTATTCAGTGTAAATATAGAAATGATGGGTGTGTTAGTGTCATGGTTAGGGTGTTGTGCCAACAATGGCATGGGAGTGGTCTGCCAGGGGTTCGCTGCCAGCTTGTTGTTTGCGATAAAGACTGGCCACATATCCCACCATGCACCCAGGCTGACCACAATGTGGAGCTCCTGAACCTCACATAGCCACAGCTACATGCACCCAGGCTGACCACAATGTGGAGCTCCTGAACCTCACATAGCCACAGCTACATGCACCCAGGCTGACCACAATGTGGAGCTCCTGACATCTCACATTGCCACAGCTACATGCACCCAGGCTGACCACAATGTGGAGCTCCTGAACCTCACATAGCCACAGCTACATGCACCCAGGCTGACCACAATGTGGAGCTCCTGACATCTCACATAGCCACAGCTACATGCACCCAGGCTGACCACAATGTGGAGCTCCTGAACCTCACATAGCCACAGCTACATGCACCCAGGCTGACCACAATGTGGAGCTCCTGACATCTCACATTGCCACAGCTACATGCACCCAGGCTGACCACAATGTGGAGCTCCTGACATCTCACATAGCCACAGCTACATGCACCCAGGCTGACCACAATGTGGAGCTCCTGACATCTCACATAGCCACAGCTACATGCACCCAGGCTGACCACAATGTGGAGCTCCTGACATCTCACATAGCCACAGCTACATGCACCCAGGCTGACCACAATGTGGAGCTCCTGACATCTCACATAGCCACAGTGTGGTGCTCCTGACACCTCACATAGCCACAATGTGGAGCTCCTGACATCTCACATAGCCACAATGTGGAGCTCCTGACACCTCACATAGCCACAATGTGGAGCTCCTGACACCTCACATAGCCACAATGTTGAGCTCCTGACATCTCACATAGCCACAATGTGGTGCTCCTGACACCTCACATAGCCACATGTAGTTGACACCTCACATAGCTGACACCTCACATAGCTGACACCTCACATAGCCACACATAGCTGACACCTCACATAGCCACACATAGCTGACACCTCATGTAGCCACACATAGCCAACACCTCACATAGCCATACATAGCTGACACCTCACATAGCCATTCATAGCTGACACCTCACATAGCTGACACCTAACATAGCCACACATAGCTGACACCACACATAGCTGACGCCACACATAGCTGACACCTCACATAGCCACACATAGCTGACACCTCACATAGCCACAATGTAGTGCTCCTGTCACCTCACATAGCTGACACCTCACATAGCCACACATAGCTGACACCTCACATAGCCACACATAGCTGACACCACACATAGCTGACACCTCACATAGCCACACATAGCTGACACCTCACATAGCTGTAGCCACACATAGCTGACACCTCACATAGCCACACATAGCTGACACCTCACATAGCTGACACCTCACATAGCTGACACCTCACATAGCCGACACCTCACATAGCTGACACCTCACATAGCCACACATAGCTGACACCTCACATAGCTGACACCTCACATAGCCACACATAGCTGACACTTCACATAGCTGACGCCTCACATAGCTGACACCTCACATAGCTGACACCTCACATAGCTGACACCTCACATAGCCACACATAGCTGACACCTCACATAGCTGACACCTCACATAGCCACACATAGCTGACACTTCACATAGCTGACGCCTCACATAGCTGACGCTTCACATAGCTGACGCCTCACATAGCTGACACCTCACATAGCTAACACCTCACATAGCTGACGCCTCACATAGCTGACACCTCACATAGCCACAATGTAGTGCTCCTGTCACCTCACATAGCCACACATAGCTGACGCCTCACATAGCTAACACCTCACATAGCCACAATGTAGTGCTCCTGTCACCTCACATAGCCACACATAGCTGACACCTCACATAGCCACACATAGCTGACACCTCACATAGCCACATGTAGTTGACACCTAACATAGCTGACACCTCACATAGCCACAATGTAGTGCTCCTGACACCTCACATAGCCACAATGTGGAGCTCCTGACACCTCACATAGCCACACGTAGCTGACACCTCACATAGCTGACACCTCACATAGCCAACACCTCACATAGCCACACATAGCCGACACCTCACATAGCCACACATAGCCGACACCTCACATAGCTGACACCTCACATAGCCACACATAGCCGACACCTCACATAGCCACACATAGCCGACACCTCACATAGCTGACACCTCACATAGCCAACACCTCACATAGCCGACACCTCACATAGCCGACACCTCACATAGCCACACATAGCCGACACCTCACATAGCTGACACCTCACATAGCCACACATTGCCAACACCTCACATAGCCACACATAGCCGACACCTCACATAGCCACACATAGCTGACACCTCACATAGCTGACACCTCACATAGCTGACACCTCACATAGCTGACACCTCACATAGCCGACACCTCACATAGCTGACACCTCACATAGCTGACACCTCACATAGCCACACATAGCCGACACCTCACATAGCTGACACCTCACATAGCCACACATAGCTGACACCTCACATAGCTGACGCCTCACATAGCTGACACCTCACATAGCCACACATAGCTGACACCTCACATAGCCACACATAGCCGACACCTCACATAGCTGACACCTCACATAGCCACACATAGCTGACACCTCACATAGCCACACATAGCTGACACCTCACATAGCTGACGCCTCACATAGCTGACACCTCACATAGCCACACATAGCTGACACCTCACATAGCCACACATAGCCGACACCTCACATAGCCACACATAGCTGACACCTCACATAGCTGACACCTCACATAGCCACACATAGCTGACACCTCACATAGCTGACACCTCACATAGCCACACATAGCTGACACCTCACATAGCCACACATAGCCGACACCTCACATAGTGACATGTGCCTTCTACACGACTTGTGCACACCTTATGATTCAATGGATATATGGTATTGGACCCACACTTGCATGGAGCAGCTGGCACTGGGTAGGCGATGTGGTCTGTCTTGTGTCCAAATTACCAGTTTATGACATGGGCATGGGTTATCAGTGCAATCTGCCTCTTGTGCCCAAGTTACCAGATTTATATATTTGTGTGCAAGTTACCAGATTTATAACATTGTTTTTTTATAATTTGTGCAGAACATAAACACAGAGATGATGATCGCCATAAACGGTCCAGCAAAAAAAGTCGTCACGACCGCGAAGGGGAAAAAGATCGTCACCGCAGTCGTCACGGAGGCAAAGACCGCCACCACAAAGAGAAAGACAAAGACCAAAAGAGTAGAAAAGAGCGGGGTAAAGAGGACAGGGGCGGGAAGAGCAGGAGTAGTGTCACAGACCAGGAAATCCGAGAAGCAAATGAGACGAGGGCCAAGTTGGGCCTTCCACCTTTGAGGCTGTAGTTTCTGATTCTTCTTCTTCTTCAGCGTTCCGAGCCATTGAGGTTCTTTGCTGCAAATACAATCCGTCTCCATTCGTCTCTCTGGTGGACCTTCTCTTGCCAGTCGTTGATTCCAAGTGCTTGTAGGTCTGTACATGTATTATCTCTCCACCGCCTTCTTGGTCTACCTCGGGGTCTACGGTCATTTATTTCCTGAGTGTAAGCGAGTTTTGTTTCCCTATTATCTTCCATTCTTTCTATATGCCCCAGCCATTGTAGTCTATTAGCCTTCATGATACCAGTGATTAGCGGGGACTTAAACAGATCATAAATGTCTTTGTTACTTCTTCTTTTCCACTCTCCACTTTGTGTATCCCTAATGGGTCCAAAGATGCGTCTTAAAATTTTGTTCTCAAAGGTTTGTAACAAGGCTTCGTCTCCTTTCGTTGTACTCCAGGTTTCAGAGCCATACAGCACAACTGGTCTGATCAGTGTTTTGTAGTTCCCATTGCTGTAGTTTCTGATTACAGATTTTAATTGTTGTTGTTGATCTTTCTCTGGAGTTATGTCGTGTACTGGTAAACCAGACTAGTTTGGCACTATTGTGATGTATCGTACAGTGAGGGCTGTATTGTACACTTGTTTTTTAGTTATGATAACATATTCTACACCATACAACTGCCCACACGCACTCCAGGCTCATGTGTTGACCCCCCCATTGGAAGACGGTCCAACAGCTGACACTCATATACATAATGAAAGAAAGCGACAGGTATCACGCTACACCATGAGCAAAGAATGAAAGAAGATGACACAAGTGACTTGGAAATCCTCAGAAGTGAAGTCTCAAAATACACATGTAACCACGCGAGACGTGTACTTTCACCAGAGAAATATAACAGAAACTGAAATTGGGGTTCATCCAATGCCGTGTGTATTCTGACTGCTGTATAGGACATGGAGTATACAACTGAGGTTCATCCAATGCTGGGTTATTCCGACTGCTGTATAGGACATGGAGTATACAACTGAGGTTCATCCAATGCTGGGTTATTCTGACTGCTGTATAGGGTGGGGGACATGGAATATACAATTGAGGTTCATCCAGTGCTGGTTTATTCTGACTGCTGTATAGGACATGGAATATACAATTGAGGTTCATCCAATGCTGGTTTATTCTGACTGCTGTATAGGGTGGGGACATGGAATATACAATTGAGGTTCATCCAATGCTGGTTTATTCTGACTGCTGTATAGGGTGGAGGACATGGAATATACAATTGAGGTTCATCCAGTGCTGGTTTATTCTGACTGCTGTATAGGGTGGGGACATGGAGTATTTAATTGAGGTTCATCCAATGCTGGTTTATTCTGACTGCTGTATAGGGTGGAGGACATGGAATATACAATTGAGGTTCATCCAGTGCTAGTTTATTCTGACTGCTGTATAGGGTGGAGGACATGGAATATACAATTGAGGTTCATCCAGTGCTGGTTTATTCTGACTGCTGTATAGGGTGGAGGACATGGAATATACAATTGAGGTTCATCCAATGCTGGTTTATTCTGACTGCTGTATAGAGTAGAGGACATGGAATATACAATTGAGGTTCATCCAATGCTGGTTTATTCTGACTGCTGTATAGAGTAGAGGACATGGAATATACAATTGAGGTTCATCCAGTGCTGGTTTATTCTGACTGCTTTATAGGAAATGGAGTATACAACTGAGGTTCATTTCCAGTGAGGGGAAGTTAAAAGCTTAGGACAGAAACTAATGGAGATCTATTCGATCAATCAGGTGCCATCTCCACAATGCATTTTGGCTGCAGTGGATATCCAACACTGTCTCTCACCTTGATTGTATTTTCTGTCAGACTGCTGTTCCTTCATCTTTTGATATTTTCCCACTTGTATCCTTGTCTACTTCTTGCCTTCAAGCTTACCCTACAGTATGGCTTTTATAAAAGTACGTGGCTTTTATAAAAGTACATGGCTGAAATATTTCATTTGCTCTTTTTTTTTAAATTTCTTTCAACTTTATTTTCATTCCTGGAACGGCTGTATTTGATTTTGTTTCAATGAAATACTACATATTCTTCTGTATATCCACATCTCCAGGGCCTCTATTTGACTTTCTAGTTGCTTGTTCATTGTCCAGGCAGTGTTGAATATACATAACATTTGACAATTCTCATTGTGCATGTGATCTTTGTATAGAACCTGCTACTTTCAACGGAATTTGTCTAGAGGAAGGTTACCTGACATAAATGAGCAGTGGAGCAGGACACAGAGGTTTGAGAGGTACATAACCAGGTAACTGTCTTGAAAGAAGAAATCACAGTATGGTGAAATACTTCAGCGGGACTCTTAGTTCTGTGACAGTTTCACAAACGGGACTCTTAGTTCTGTGACAGTTTCACAAACGGGACTCTTAGTTCTGTGAGTTTCACAAACGGGACTCTTAGTTCTGTGACAGTTTCACAAACGGGACTCTTAGTTCTGTGACAGTTTCACAAACAACCCAGGACTTGTTTGGTGTAGATAGGGGGGAAATTCAGAACTGGGAACATGTAGATAGTGGGGTATTCAGCAATGGGAACATAGATCAGTGGTTCTCAACTTTTTTTTTGGTCCACACACCCCCTTCACATGTTCAAAGTGCTCCTCCACCCCATAGTATGGGTAAAAATGGAAGCTACATTTAATAACACATACTAGAAAAAGTCTAGACGTCTACATAAAACATTTGCAGGTCTATTTACATTATAAAACAAATTTCAGAAGGGCAAGAAGTACAGAATCATAAAGTATGGAAGGAAAAACAATACCGAGTAGTAACTTGATCTTGAGATAATCTTAAACCCCCCCCAATTATCCCTTGTGGGGGGAAATTCCTCACCTGTTGAAAACCACTGGTGTAGGTAGTGAGGGATTCAGCACTGGGACTATGTAGCTAGTGAGGGGGGGCACTTGGAAGTAATCCCTGACAGCTTTGTTACAAGGTTACTACCACGACTTCTCTACCACTTCATTATCCCCTCCAGTGTTAAAAAAATAAACATTGCCATCACAAAGAATGCAGGTAAAAGCAAAACACGTGTAAATATTTCATGATTCTCTTAATGTATTGAACATCTACTCAAGCCACAATTCTGATAAAAATAAAATAGTGTAAACGCATCAACTATGTGTCTGTAGTAGAACTGTAACCCTCACATCATCAAATTGTCTGTTGTTTACAATAGTCCTTACACACTTAATGTATCTCATACAAGATATGAACATAGAAGAAAACAACGCAGCTATGGGGACACATTCTCTATGCCCCACGCAAACTGAACACGCTAACACAAAAGTTTGGGCTACTTTATTCTCAACTGTTTCAGCGTGTGCTGACTTGGTTCAGCTTGATTAGGTCGTTGGTAGGAGTCAACATTATAGTCGTCAGGTCTGTGGAAGACAATAAAAAAAAAGATTCAATATCATAATCTGGTCTGTGAAAGACGAAAAAGCTTCTTCTTCTGCGTTCACTCTTGAGTCTTTTTTCAGATGTGATTGCATTGTGCCTATTTACAGCGGAGCTACGATACTGCACTGTTAGGCCAACACATCCAACTTCTGCGGGCTTTTGTTGACCGGGTTAACCTTCCCAGGGATAAAGAAGATTCAGTATCATAGTTGTCAGGTCTTATGTGAAAGACAATTAAAAAGATTCTTCTTCTTCTTCGTTCATCCGGAGTTTTTTTTCCGGACGTGATTGCGTTGTGCCTGTTTACAGCAGAGCTGCGTTCTTGCGCCGTTAGGCCGACACATCCGACTTCTGCGGGCATTTGTTGACCGGGTTAACCTTCCCGGGGATTAAAAAGATTCAATATCATAGTAATCAGGTCTGTGAAAGACCAAAACAAAAAACACCCCTGGTTAGCTCTGTACTGCAATGGGCGGTTTGTATGGCAACCATTTGGCCACACTTGGTGTAAACAAAATGTGGAGAAGTTGAACACAGCAGAAAGATATACATATTGATGCTGCGGTATCAGCAGACGCGGCGCAAATCATCATCATCATGTGCCAGGCTAATATGTTTTGCTATCTCACATGATCACCACAGCAGTGTTATCAGCTCATATGTTTTTGTCTCGATTAAGCCATCCAGATATTTACTTTTCTGCCGTCCCCATCAATCTTGCCAGCTGTCACCAAGTTACAAGACAAATCCCATCCAACAATACAAATAAAAACTGGAAGGACTTAGACCTCGATGTTAGAGAACAATTTACTACATACTTTACAAATAGGTGTGCGAGAAAATCGAACTATCATGAATAGAAGGGACTATTGGTGACCCATGGCAAGAGAATGAAAGAACAGATGAATGATAGTCAACTCAATGAGATAGCTGAGACTTCACGGAACATCAGATGGTTAACTCAATGAGATAGCTGAGACTTCACGGAACATCAGATGGTCAACTTAATGAGATAGCTGGGACTTCACGGAACATCAGATGGTCAACAACTCAATGAGATAGCTGAGACTTCACGGAACATCAGATGGTCAACAACTCAATGAGATAGCTAGGACTTCACAGAACATCAGATGGTCAACTCAATGCTGGGACTTCATGGAACATCAGATGGTCAACAACTCAATGAGATAGCTGAGACGTCACCGAACATCACCAGCTCCTGTTTTGTGATTTGCAGGATAAATAGGTCAGGATGCTGTAAATGACAGGTTATAAAACAGGAGATGGTCAGGGCTGATGGCTCAGGTCATAGTTAATGTGGGTGAGGCCTGGACCCTGTACATGCTATAATAGAAATAGGTCGAGCCTATATATAAATGCCATTAACACTCTCCCCACTATTTAAAAAAACAAAAACAAAAGTCAACCAGGAATAATGATTATCAGGGATGGCCTGCTATAACAATGTGTAAAATATGGCCAACTCACAACTCAAACAAGCGTGGGAAATTGTCAATTTCTTCCTGTGTGTAATCCTCCAGCTTCTTTGGTACCGTCTGCACCTGGCGGATCTGTCCTGTGATGTTGTTGAGGATGTGATCTGGGATGTCCTGTCACATATAACAAATTATATATACAAACAAGTGTTTAAAAAATAATACACACACACATGCAGAAAATCATTCATATTATATGATTAACTGATCTGATTTTAAAATCTTAGAAAATCATCCCTAATTTATGATTAATTGATTCTGCTTATAAATTTGAGAAAGCCACCATACTACAGTTTATTTCTTTTGGTTAAAAAATCAGGAATCTATTCCTAATATATGATTAAATGATCTGATTTATAAATCTGAGAAACTCATGCCAACACTGGCTATAACACGGGCCGGGCGGTTAAATGGACCCGAACTGCGGTCAATGTGAAACACTTATCTGGGCTCTCAGGTCTGCTCAGCAGACCAAGACCTGTCACAGGAAGTTGAGGCAGCCAGTATGGTACTGACATTACCCTGCGAGAGCTGATTGGTCTACACAAACCTGGCATCACAGCCAATGGTCAGTGCTAAGATACTGACTACATTACCCTGCGAGAGCTGATTGGTCTACATAAACCTGGCATCGCAGCCAATGGTCAGTGCTGAGATACTGACTACATTACCCTGCGAGAGCTGATTGGTCTACACAAACCTGGCATCACAGCCAATGGTCAGTGCTGAGATACTGACTACATTACCCTGCGAGAGCTGATTGGTCTACACAAACCTGGCATCTCAGCCAATGGTCAGTGCTGAGATACTGACTACATTACACTGCGAGAGCTGATTGGTCTACACAAACCTGGCATCACAGCCAATGGTCAGTGCTGAGATACTGACTACATTACCCTGCGAGAGCTGATTGGTCTACACAAACCTGGCATCACAGCCAATGTGGCTAATAGAAACTATGGCATGAGAAATCTGGCTAGTTGATCATCATATGAGAAATCTGGGTAGAAGAAACCACGACAGAAGCTTGGCTATCTGAAACTACGACATGAGAAATCTGGCTCGTTGATCAATACATGAGAAATCTGGCTAGTAGAAACTGACAGAAGTCCGGCTATCTGAAACTATGACATGAGAAATCTGGCTAGTAGAAATCATGACACGAGAAATGTGGCTAGTTGATTATCATATGAGAAATCTGGGTAGCAGAAACCATGACATTAGAAGTCTGACTAACCGACACCATGACATAAAAAGTTGAGCTAACTGAAACCATGACATCAGATGTGTGAAACAATGACAAGACTACCAACACACCCCATTCACTGATATTTGTTATGGGAATGTCCCGAATGCTGTGATGTCGGTTCCTAAATCAATCAATCAATATTTATTAGACATGAAAAAGTAACAGCTTACATCATCGGGAAATAAATGAAGTCTGGCCATCATCTCCCTGCGCCAGTCTATCCCTGGCATACGGCTGTACACAGCTCTCTCAATAATCTGAAATATTCATGTGCAAATGTTACAAAGTTGAAGCACATGTTACCAAGGTGAAGCAAATGTTGCCAAGGTGAAGCAAATGTTACCAAGGTGAAGCAAATGTTGCCAAGGTGAAACATACCATGTGCTCATGACTGATGACAATGTTATATTTTCTGGAAAAGTTAACATTTCCCAGGTAGTGCTCTTTCAGGTTGAAAAAAAAAAAAGTTATTTGCTTGTCCATTTACAAGGCATGGCAATCAACCCCAGCATTTAGTGCCTGTTTGTCATTTACTAGACAACTGTTATCTTCAGTAGTTTGGGGATGTTTTCTGAATGGTTAACTGTAATTCTATTGAAATCAACGCTCAGTGATCTGGTCCCAAACAGTCTGCGGCTGATTTAAACCATCGAACCACCATTATGTCAGAGGACTGTGCAAGCGTGGTTCCTGGGCCCTAAACCAGAGATGCCAACTGTCTCCCAAAAGAACAAGGAAATGAAACATTGCGAACAAACTGCACAATCATGCCCTAATAATAATAATTATTTATTTATTTTTTTTTTTTTCCGCGTTTCCATCCTGTTTCAGGATATTGCGGTCAACACCAGCATCTTTCAGCTGTATGTTGATTCCTAGGCTAGATTACGCTCATCAGCACGCCACGACTTTCTGAGCGACCGGCTCCATACTCTCATAAGTCACTTTTGCGATTCGAACCACTGCTAATTCTCGTCGCGTCACGTGACGAGAGTATTCGGAGTTAGCGGAGAAAGCTGCTAACCCCTCGGCCACGGAGCCGGTAATAATAATAATAATACAATTTAGTAAATTACAAATAAATATTTTTACAAAAATGAATGATATATAAACTCCATCCTACAAGTAATCAATCTTCTGGAAACCCCATGCAGTCAACAGGCCATGCAAGCCTAGCCACGCCTCTCGTTCAACGCCTGGTAAATTGTGTCCATAAGTTAGCAAAGCACAGGCATTTTAAACAATGTTCAATGAATAGCAAATGATTACTCAAATATGCTGAAACTTTAGCCAGTAGGCGTATAAAACCCCTGTTGCGATGACAGATAAACTTTATTGTGAATTTATGATGACTAGAAGGATAACAAATGCTTCAAATCTGAACAGTTTCTGTGACTGTGTTCGGCATGTCAGCCAAACTATGATTTCCCTGTCTACTTCATAGAACTTTGCAGAATAAACCTGACGCGATGCAGTGAAGCATGTGAGGCAACTAATTGTGCATCTTACCATTTATAGTTTCTTTGTTTACATTCCACCATTTACTATTACACTTGTATGTAATCTTTATTTCTCAACATCATCTCCCTCCCCCAGCATTGACACTTCTCAACATCATCTCCCTCCCCCAGCATTGACACTTCTCAACATCATCTCCCTCCCCCAGCATTGATACTTTTCAACATCATCTCTTCCAGCATTGATACTTTTCAACATCATCTCCTCCAGCATTGATACTTTTCAACATCATCTCCTCCAGCATTGATACTTTTCAACATCATCTCCCCCAGCATTGATACTTTTCAACATCATCTCTTCCAGCATTGATACTTTTCAACATCATCTCCTCCAGCATTGATACTTTTCAACATCATCTCTTCCAGCATTGATACTTCTCAACATCATCTCCCTCCCCCAGCATTGACACTTTTCAACATCATCTCCTCCAGCATTGACACTTTTCAACATCATCTCCTCCAGCATTGATACTTTTCAACATCATCTCTTCCAGCATTGATACTTCTCAACATCATCTCCTCCAGCATTGACACTTTTCAACATCATCTCCTCCAGCATTGACACTTTTCAACATCATCTCCTCCAGCATTGATACTTTTCAACATCATCTCCTCCAGCATTGATACTTTTCAACATCATCTCTTCCAGCATTGATACTTCTCAACATCATCTCCTCCAGCATTGACACTTCTCAACATCATCTCCCTCCCCCAGCATTGACACTTTTCAACATCATCTCCTCCAGCATTGATACTTTTCAACATCATCTCCTCCAGCATTGATACTTTTCAACATCATCTCCTCCAGCATTGATACTTTTCAACATCATCTCCTCCAGCATTGATACTTCTCAACATCATCTCCCTCCCCCAGCATTGACACTTTTCAACATCATCTCCTCCAGCATTGACACTTTTCAACATCATCTCCTCCAGCATTGATACTTTTCAACATCATCTCCTCCAGCATTGATACTTCTCAACATCATCTCCTCCAGCATTGATACTTTTCAACATCATCTCTTCCAGCATTGATACTTTTCAACATCATCTCTTCCAGCATTGATACTTCTCAACATCATCTCCTCCAGCATTGATACTTCTCAACATCATCTCCAGCATTGATACTTTTCAACATCATCTCTTCCAGCATTGATACTTCTCAACATCATCTCCCTCCCCCAGCATTGATACTTCTCAACATCATCTCCCTCCCCCAGCATTGATACTTTTCAACATCATCTCCCTCCTCCAGCATTGATACTTTTCAACATCATTTCCTCCTGCATTGATACTTCTCAACATCATCTCCTCCAGCATTGATACTTTTCAACATCATCTCCTCCAGCATTGATACTTCTCAACATCATCTCCCTCCCCGAGAATTGATACTTCTCAACATCATCTCCTCCAGCATTGATACTGATTCCATTACAGTATCGGTCAGTATTGTGAGGTCTGCACCACAGAAATGTGTGCTCTGCTGTTTCAGCTACATTTGCACCTCACGTTCAGCCTCTGCATCATCCGTGAAACATTGAATTGCCAAGGTGAGCTTTTAGTTGACAGAACAGACAAAAATTCCTCTGGGCTGAGTTGGAACTTTAAGGTTGATGTCAGATTGGCCAGCCTCGTTGGTCAGTCAGCTGTCTCCTGGGTGTCAGGGAAGAGAGAGAGAAACACAGAGAGCGAGAAAGAAAGAAAGAGAGAGAGAGAGATGTCTCAAGGACAAGTGCATCCAGTTGACATGATGTTGCTCAGTCCATTGCCTGGTCACTCACAGTGAGTACACCTTCAGGACATGTACACTGTCATGCATTACGACTTCGATGAAGTCATCAGAACATCCTGTCGGTGTTTCTATACTGTCTATCATTACTCGGCTGATCAGGTCGAGCTTCATCAAAAAACTCTTTAGAATGTTATCCAACCAGTTCTAAATTATTAGGCAACATTTCCTTACGGATGTCCTCAGAAAGTCCTTGAGAAACAAAACAAAAACACAACAGCTCATTGCTCTTCCTTTGTATATCCCAAGAACATGCGACACCATTGTCATCTGCTCTGAGCATGCGCCACAAGCCTCGACATGGTCACCTCTCATGCTGAAGGGTAAAATTAGATTTGAATGTGTAAATATGATTCTAGTAATTTATTTGGTATTATTTGGCATAGTCAGGTCTTAGTCAGATATGACTGAGCTACCGTATGACAGTAGATGGTACTACCTGCTTTCTGTCAGCGCCGAATGTTGGGCGGCGCTTACCAAACCCGACACCCCACATTGTGCCAACGGCTTCGGGCGGAAGAGCGCAATTGGGAGGGTACAAGCCTTATCCTGGTGCGAGGAAATGCAACCCAAAGACAAAATAGTCATGGCAGGGCATACCAGGCCCTAAGCCTTGGCTGGCAGCTGGTCTAGGATCGAAGCTCTGACAGGCGGACAGTTAGAGCATTGCTTTCCTGATCCGGCAGCTTCTGCAGCTTGTCTTGTTCCAGATGTATAGATGTTAACTTTCCTCTGGAGTGAACTAGGCAGGCCGAGAGAGGGATCATGCTGCATGGACAACACATGGTTTCTTTATTTTAGCCCAGGCTTTGTGCTATGGAGAGGCGCATTGGGAGCAAGTCGCTGCTGAACGTGTTGCATGGAGGGCAACTATCAGAAATGGAATAAAGACAAAGGAGAAAATGATTGCAGATAAAGCACACACAGAGCGTGAGAGACGTAAGATGGTGCACAATGGTGGAAATGACCATGTTTTCACATGCATCTACTGTGGGCAAACATTTGCAGCAAGAATTGGCCTTACCAGCCACACTCGCCACCGCCATGGGTCGTAGTTATTAAGCCTTTTTGAAGCACAATGTACCAAACTATCGTCTGTCAAGATGGAAAGGTGCCAATGAATGAATTTATTTGGCCATAACAGCATGGAATGAAGTTACAGTGTGATTGTGACAGTCACGGGATGAAGCTAGCTATGTAAGTGGAATGCTTGGCAGGCTAGCCATCTGCACATTCTACAGAGAGGCAAACAAGGCACAGAACATACCCTAGTCGGGTCCATTTCATGCATCCTCCAGGCTGATGACCGAGAAAAGCCTCCAGCGTACCTAGGGAGTGGAAACATGCCAGTGTCAGTACACAAACCAAATCAAGCAATCGTTATAGACTTGGGTGGTCAATCTGTGGGACTCATTCTCATTACCAGCACTATAGCCTTCAATCATTCTTATTACTAGCACTACAGCCTTCAATCATTCTCATTACTAGCACTACAGCCTTCAATCATTCTCATTACTAGTAGTACAGCCTTCAATCATTCTCACTACCAGCAGTATAGCCTTTAATCACTCTCAATACCAAAAGTATGGCCTTCAATCATTCTCACTACTAGCACTACAGCCTTCAATCATTCTTATTACTAGTAGTACAGCCTTCAATCATTCTTATTACTAGTAGTACAGCCTTTAATCATTCTCACTACCAGCTGTATAGCCTTTAATCATTCTCACTAACAGCAGTATAGCCTTTAATCACTCTCAATACCAAAAGTATGGCCTTTAATCATTCTCACTACTAGCACTACAGCCTTCAATCATTCTTATTACTAGTAGTACAGCCTTCAATCATTCTCACTACCAGCAGTATAGCCTTTAATCATTCTCACTAACAGCGCCTTTAATCACTCTCAATACCAAAAGTATGGCCTTTAATCATTCTCACTACTAGCACTACAGCCTTCAATCATTCTTACTACTAGCACTACAGCCTTCAATCATTCTTATTACTAGTAGTACAGCCTTCAATCATTCTCACTACCAGCAGTATAGCCTTTAATCACTCTCAATACCAAAAGTATGGCCTTTAATCATTCTCACTACTAGCACTATAGCTTTCAATCATTCTCATTACTAGTAGTACAGCCTTCAATCATTCTCACTACCAGCAGTATAGCCTTTAATCATTCTCACTACCAGCAGTATAGCCTTTAATCACTCTCAATACCAAAAGTATGGCCTTTAATCATTCTCACTACCAGCAGTATAGCCTTCAATCATTCTCATTACTAGTAGTACAGCCTTCAATCATTCTCACTACCAGCAGTATAGCCTTTAATCATTCTCACTACCAGCAGTATAGCCTTTAATCACTCTCAATACCAAAAGTATGGCCTTTAATCATTCTCACTACTAGCACTATAGCTTTCAATCATTCTCATTACTAGTAGTACAGCCTTCAATCATTCTCACTACCAGCA
Source organism: Cepaea hortensis (assembly GCA_963921405.1). Lineage (NCBI taxonomy): Eukaryota > Metazoa > Mollusca > Gastropoda > Stylommatophora > Helicidae > Cepaea > Cepaea hortensis. Next base: position 7,074,988 of record OY992885.1, on the reverse strand, counting down.
GTATAGCCTTTAATCATTCTCACTACCAGCAGTATAGCCTTTAATCACTCTCAATACCAAAAGTATGGCCTTTAATCATTCTCACTACCAGCAGTATAGCCTTCAATCATTCTCACTACCAGCAATACAGCCATTAATAATTTTCATTACTAGCACTACAGCCTTTAATCATTCTCATTACTAGCACTACAGCCTTTAATCATTCTCATTACTAGCACTACAGCCTTTAATCATTCTCACTACCAGCAGTACAGCCTTCAATCATTCTCATTACTAGCACTACAGCCTTCAATCATTCTCATTACTAGCACTACAGCTTTTAATCATTCTCACTACCAGCAGTACAGCCTTTAATCATTCTCACTACCAGCAGTACAGCCTTTAATCATTCTCACTACCAGCAGTACAGCCTTTAATCATTCTCACTACCAGCAGTACAGCCTTTAATAATTTTCATTACTAGCACTACAGCCTTTAATCATTCTCATTAATAATAGTATAGCCTTCAAGGCACCAGGGCTGGGTTCTATACTGGCCAAGACCTATTGACGCGTCCTAGCCGCGCATCCTGGGCAACAGGTCCCTTCAGGGTCCTGGCTAAATTCAGTAGGATCGTTGATTCCTCCGAAGTCGGAGAGTATCTGCCTGCACGACGAGGAACCACCAGTTTGCACACTAATAAGCCAGACATGGGACAACGGATACGCAAATCTCAGGTCCTGTATGACATCACACTGATGTTGGACACCAGGATGTCTTCACGCTGGAGTTCACAACCAGCGAACACAAGCAAGCAAGTATAGCCTTCAATCATTTTCATTACTAGCACTACATCCTTTTATCATTTCTTCTCATAACGTTCCCCCAAAAAATCCTGACTGTCCACAGCTCTAATTTCTCTAATCAGTTTGTGGTTTTCAGTTGTTTCTTGTAGGACTTGCTTATTGGTTTTTCTGTGTGTTCATGGTATTCTTTATCCTTTCCCCAAAAACCACATTTCCACAGCCAGCAGATGTTTTTCAGCTTGTCTGCTCATTGCCCATATCTCACATCTATACAAACATATAGGCTCCATGTAGCTCTTCAACACTGTTTTCTCATTGCAATTGACATCTTTTTATTGGCCAGTATGTTTTCCATCTTGCACAAGGCTGTCTTCACGATGGCGATTCTTGTTCTATTCTCTTCAAGGCACCTTCTATGATATGTTATGACTGCTCACATGATTAAGAATATTCCTGTTTGCCCGTATACTATATTGTGGTATTTCTTCTTATAGACGACCACAATCTCTATGTCCTGACACTGTAACTCTAACCCTAGTTTTCACAATCGATGAAACATGATTTTCCATACATCTGTAAACAAAGTAGTCTGACACTGCTTTCTTTCTTTGTAGTGACCATACTGGTTGGTGACCATAGCCTGGGCTAAATGGGTACTCTACCCTGCCCAAGGGTGTCCCATAGGCTGGAGGAGAGAAGGAGGCACCTTACCTCTCCTTTGATACGGGATACTTCTACACTCAAATCTGCAGTTGATTGTGACATTCTGTAAATGGACATGCAACTAACTTCTAACAGACAAAGTTAATGACAACAAAAGTGACATTATTGTTTCTAAATCAATGTTGCTGAGTTGTCTAGCCCTGGTGTCCAAGTGTCGGCAATTCTTATAGTGGGGTTAGGCCAGGAGGCCCCAGAAAGAGACGGCATTTGTTGAGGGCTGCTACAGTAGATTTATCCTGGCACTTGAAATCATAATATTTGAAGAGACAGTAATGTTACTACGACCGACATTCCAGTACATTAGGTATTCAGTGCCCAGTCCCCCGATGCAGCAGACATCTCAAAGTATCTCTGCTCACTGTTCCTGTTTTGTAACCCTTTTAAAATAAAGTTGAATTGAATATAAGGAGTTTGTTGTAATCTCTCCTCTTGAAGACATGCTTGGACAGCTAGGTCTGTACCGCACTGACATCTCGGTTTTAACCACCCTACTTCCTGCTTGATGTGAAAGTTATCAGTGGTTTCATAGGTAAACATTGCAGTAAGAAACTGAGCACTTCTGGGCTTGTCTCAAGTCTCGCAGCATCAACTCTTCATATGAAATGACACATGTACAGTCTCAGTCACAGAACAGAACATGACACAAACAGTCACAGAACAGAACACAAGCAGTCACAGAACACGACACAAACAGCCAGGAAGTGCGGCACCCACCTGGTGTGATGATGATATCTGAAGGTCCTCCAGAAGCTGCTGCGTAGAGCTACATGCCTGGTGTTGTAGACCACCACATGGTCGCCATTGTCTTCTGCTCTCACACACACACACAGAGAGAACAGAAGCAAGTCAGTCAGTGATCCATGGAATCAATGTTAGGGCATTACAAACACACACACAGAACAGAAGCAAGTCACTCAGTGATCCATGGAATCAATGTTAGGGCATTACAAACAAGCACAGAGAACAGAAGCAAGTCACTCAGTGATCCATGGAATCAATGTTAGGGCATTACAAACAAGCACAGAGAACAGAAGCAAGTCACTCAGTGATCCATGGAATCAATGTTAGGGCATTACAAACAAGCACACAGAACAGAAGTAAGTCACTCAGTGATCCATGGAATCAATGTTAGGGCATTACAAACACACACACAGAACAGAAGTAAGTCAGTCAGTGATCCATGGAATCAATGTTAGGGCATTACAAACAAACACACAGAACAGAAGCAAGTCAGTCAGTGATCCATGGAATCAATGTTAGGGCATTACAAACAAGCACACAGAACAGAAGTAAGTCACTCAGTGATCCATGGAATCAATGTTAGGGCATTACAAACACACACACAGAACAGAAGCAAGTCAGTCAGTGATCCATGGAATCAATGTTAGGGCATTACAAACAAGCACACAGAACAGAAGTAAGTCACTCAGTGATCCATGGAATCAATGTTAGGGCATTACAAACAAGCACACAGAACAGAAGCAAGTCACTCAGTGATCCATGGAATCAATGTTAGGGCATTACAAACACACACACAGAACAGAAGCAAGTCACTCAGTGATCCATGGAATCAATGTTAGGGCATTACAAACACACACACAGAACAGAAGTAAGTCACTCAGTGATCCATGGAATCAATGTTAGGGCATTACAAACAAGCACACAGAACAGAAGTAAGTCACTAAGTGATCCATGGAATCAATGTTAGGGCATTACAAACACACACACAGAACAGAAGCAAGTCAGTCAGTGATCCATGGAATCAATGTTAGGGCATTACAAACAAGCACACAGAACAGAAGTAAGTCACTCAGTGATCCATGGAATCAATGTTAGGGCATTACAAACACACACACAGAACAGAAGCAAGTCACTCAGTGATCCATGGAATCAATGTTAGGGCATTACAAACACAGACACAGAACAGAAGTAAGTCACTCAGTGATCCATGGAATCAATGTTAGGGCATTACAAACAAGCACACAGAACAGAAGTAAGTCACTAAGTGATCCATGGAATCAATGTTAGGGCATTACAAACACACACACAGAACAGAAGCAAGTCAGTCAGTGATCCATGGAATCAATGTTAGGGCATTACAAACAAGCACACAGAACAGAAGCAAGTCAGTCAGTGATCCATGGAATCAATGTTAGGGCATTACAAACACACACACATAGAACAGAAGTAAGTCAGTCAGTGATCCATGGAATCAATGTTAGGGCATTACAAACACACACACAGAACAGAAGTAAGTCACTCAGTGATCCATGGAATCAATGTTAGGGCATTACAAACAAGCACAGAGAACAGAAGCAAGTCAGTCAGTGATCCATGGAATCAATGTTAGGGCATTACAAACAAGCACACAGAACAGAAGTAAGTCACTAAGTGATCCATGGAATCAATGTTAGGGCATTACAAACACACACACAGAACAGAAGCAAGTCAGTCAGTGATCCATGGAATCAATGTTAGGGCATTACAAACAAGCACACAGAACAGAAGCAAGTCAGTCAGTGATCCATGGAATCAATGTTAGGGCATTACAAACAAGCACACAGAACAGAAGTAAGTCACTAAGTGATCCATGGAATCAATGTTAGGGCATTACAAACACGCACACAGAACAGAAGCAAGTCAGTCAGTGATCCATGGAATCAATGTTAGGGCATTACAAACACACACACAGAACAGAAGTAAGTCACTCAGTGATCCATGGAATCAATGTTAGGGCATTACAAACAAGCACACAGAACAGAAGCAAGTCACTCAGTGATCCATGGAATCAATGTTAGGGCATTACAAATACACACACAGAACAGAAGTAAGTCACTCAGTGATCCATGGAATCAATGTTAGGGCATTACAAACAAGCACACAGAACAGAAGCAAGTCAGTCAGTGATCCATGGAATCAATGTTAGGGCATTACAAACACGCACACAGAACAGAAGCAAGTCAGTCAGTGATCCATGGAATCAATGTTAGGGCATTACAAACACACACACAGAACAGAAGTAAGTCACTCAGTGATCCATGGAATCAATGTTAGGGCATTACAAACAAGCACACAGAACAGAAGCAAGTCACTCAGTGATCCATGGAATCAATGTTAGGGCACTACAAACACGCACACAGAACAGAAGCAAGTCAGTCAGTGATCCATGGAATCAATGTTAGGGCATTACAAACAAGCACACAGAACAGAAGTAAGTCAGTCAGTGATCCATGGAATCAATGTTAGGGCATTACAAACAAGCACACAGAACAGAAGCAAGTCAGTCAGTGATCCATGGAATCAATGTTAGAGCATTACAAACAAGCACACAGAACAGAAGTAAGTCAGTCAGTGATCCATGGAATCAATGTTAGGGCATTACAAACAAGCACATAGAACAGAAGTAAGTCAGTCAGTGATCCATGGAATCAATGTTAGGGCATTACAAACAAGCACACAGAACAGAAGTAAGTCAGTCAGTGATCCATGGAATCAATGTTAGGGCATTACAAACACACACACATAGAACAGAAGTAAGTCAGTCAGTGATCCATGGAATCAATGTTAGGGCATTACAAACAAGCACACAGAACAGAAGCAAGTCAGTGATCCATGGAATCAATGTTAGGGCATTACAAACACACACACAGAACAGAAGCAAGTCAGTCAGTGATCCATGGAATCAATGTTAGGGCATTACAAACAAGCACACAGAACAGAAGTAAGTCACTCAGTGATCCATGGAATCAATGTTAGGGCATTACAAACACACACACAGAACAGAAGCAAGTCAGTCAGTGATCCATGGAATCAATGTTAGGGCATTACAAACACACACACAGAACAGAAGTAAGTCACTCAGTGATCCATGGAATCAATGTTAGGGCATTACAAACACACACACAGAACAGAAGCAAGTCAGTCAGTGATCCATGGAATCAATGTTAGGGCATTACAAACAAGCACACAGAACAGAAGTAAGTCACTCAGTGATCCATGGAATCAATGTTAGGACATTACAAACACACACACAGAACAGAAGCAAGTCAGTCAGTGATCCATGGAATCAATGTTAGGGCATTACAAACAAGCACACAGAACAGAAGTAAGTCACTCAGTGATCCATGGAATCAATGTTAGGGCATTACAAACAAGCACATAGAACAGAAGCAAGTCAGTCAGTGATCCATGGAATCAATGTTAGGGCATTACAAACAAAGAATACATTTGGTAACAATTATGGTGGATTTCTAACAAGAATGGTTACTGTAAACATGATGCTACCTAAAAGACAGAGGGATTAACAGCCTGTGCTACATATATTGAAAGGCTGAAGATAAAATAGTTCGGCCACAAAATGGTTCAGCCATCTCATTAGAATGCAACACCATCAGTTAACAATGGCGCTAAACTAAAGAAGATCTGATACAATAGCAACAAGACGCTCCTGAAAAAAATGATTGCCAGTTAAAAATTATTGAAAAAGACAACTCAAATTTCAGTGTGCAGGTCCGCATGGCCGAATGGGGAAGAATGTGTGTTCTTAAACATGAGCTGTGCTGATGCTGAGGTAAGCGGTTCAACCCCTACACCGGACAGCTGGACTAAAATGTTGACCTGTCGTCCTTGATTTGGGTATGTAAATTACAAGTACCTCTGAAGTCGAGGGACACTGTTAAAAGGGAAAGCTAATCCACATGCAAAATTCAGCCCATCACTATAAATAGTGTGTATGGACTACGCTTGAGTGTAAAGCAAGCGAGTGCAAACAATATTTCTGTGTGTTGTATATTTCAGCTTGAAGGATTTATTTGAATACTTTTAGTTTATGTGTGGATTCTGCAGTACGCACGTGGCAAGATGTAGTCAGATATGCAAGGCAATACTTTGTGCAACGTATTATTTGTATCGTCATTACTAAAATATAATGATTAAATGTGTGAAAATATGACACAATGTGTCCAGATGGCCAGACAATTAGAGGCCAAATATGCTCCCCTGCTGCACTATTTGGATTATAAAGCCAAAATATTAATTCAAAAATTATAAATTTTTGCCCGTAGTATTCTTAATGAATGATCAGAGACATCTGGTAAATGTTGTTCACGGGTTAATGATTTATTGTTGTTTACTTGTGTAATGTAGACAATGATGATGACCTATGTGTTGGAACCTAGGGAGAAAGAGTCAAGCCCAAGGCAACGCTATGAGCAGAGTGTACTAAGTGTCATGTCTTGTTGCTGTTTGTCTGTCACTTCATGCATGGATCACACATCTAATTTGTATAGCCTCATTTGAAATGTGTTCTTTGGTTACTACATTGATAATGCTTATTTTATCAGTCTGAATGAGGATATTACATGGCTGCTGCTGCAGTAGTGAGGCTAGTTGCCAGGTGTGCTGATAGACGTGGGTTCAACACCTTGACTGATCTGCTAAAGTGAGGGACAGATTGGACACCTATTCCTCCTGACTCTCAGACCCACAAATTGTGATTACCCAATCATATCACAGACCCATGGCAGGAAACTGTCTGTTGTTGCATATGTTCTTCACATCAACCACTCCATACAGCCTGCTTCACACTCCATATTTATCTGAAACTATTGTTCACATCAACCACTCCATACAGCCTGCTTCACACTCCATATTTATCTGAAACTGTTGTTCACATCAACCACTCCATACAGCCTGCTTCACACTCCATATTTATCTGAAACTATTGTTCACATCAACCACTCCATACAGCCTGCTTCACACTCCATATTTATCTGAAACTATTGTTCACATCAACCACTCCATACAGCCTGCTTCACACTCCATATTTATCTGAAACTGTTGTTCACATCAACCACTCCATACAGCCTGCTTCACACTCCATATTTATCTGAAACTGTAGTTCACATCAAGCACTCCATACAGCCTGCTTCACACTCCATATTTATCTGAAACTGTTATTCACATCAAGCACTCCATACAGCCTGCTTCACACTCCATATTTATCTGAAACTGTTGTTCACATCAAGCACTCCATACAGCCTGCTTCACACTCCATATTTATCTGAAACTATTGTTTTATTATAAATACACATGTCAACAATGAATGATGACTTTACATGCCATGAACATTTTGTAGCAACACTTGCAGACCACCCCTACATGATGCTGACATCCAACAATCTCTACACAGACACTAACAACATTCTAAACACCCCTACGTGATGCTGACATCCAACAATCTCTACACAGACACTAACAACATTCTAAACACCCCTACATGATGCTGACATCCAACAATCTCTACACAGACACTAACAACATTCTAAACACCCCTACGTGATGCTGACATCCAACAATCTCTACACAGACACTAACAACATTCTAAACACCCCTACGTGATGCTGACATCCAACAATCTCTACACAGACACTAACAACATTCTAAACACCCCTACGTGATGCTGACATCCAACAATCTCTACACAGACACTAACAACATTCTAAACACCCCTACGTGATGCTGACATCCAACAATCTCTACACAGACACTAACAACATTCTAAACACCCCTACGTGATGCTGACATCCAACAATCTCTACACAGACACTAACAACATTCTAAACACCCCTACGTGATGCTGACATCCAACAATCTCTACACAGACACTAACAACATTCTAAACACCCCTACGTGATGCTGACATCCAACAATCTCTACACAGACACTAACAACATTCTAAACACCCCTACGTGATGCTGACATCCAACAATCTCTACACAGACACTAACAACATTCTAAACACCCCTACGTGATGCTGACATCCAACAATCTCTACACACAGACACTAACAACATTCTAAACACAGACAATTGTCAATTCTGCAGTGTTACACGAAGATGAACCCTGAAGCCATCTGTCGTAACTACCACTTAGAGGCGTTAGAAGGAAACAAAAGATGTATTTCAACCACACACACTGACAAGAGCTAGAGGGAAACAAAAGATGTATGTCAACCACACCCACTGTGGACACCCCTTCAGAGAAAGCTGAACCATCCAATCAGAACAATGAGTATCCCAGGTGTTTCTCTGCCAGAGTGTGTTCTTGCAAAAACAAATGATATCAAACGAAACAAATAAGTTCAACTTGAAGTTCTTACGTGGACCATAGTAGGTGGGCTTGTGTAGGCCCTGCAGGTATGTGATGATTCTGTAGGCAGACTTGAAGGCACACTGATTGGCTGCATCATAGATCCACCACGACCTGGACATGGTTGACCATTGCTGCAAATAATGAACAAGTTTCAATGACTGACTAAAGGTGAATAAGTTCAGGAGTAGCTAAATATTTATAGATTAGTTTTTATAGTTTTTCTATGTCGAGTGAACCCCAATCTTTCTGTGTGCATGTTCATCACATGATTTCTGGTTTCTATGTCAAGTAAGCTCCATCCCTCTGTAGTCTAAATTGTGAGTACAAAATGTCACCATGTGCTTTAGTCTACATCATGAGCTGTTAAGTACAAAATGCCACCAAGTGCTTTAGTCTACATCCTGAGTTGTTAAGTACAAAATGCTGGCCTGAGAATAATCACAAGAGGTATAATGATTACTTCAATCCAGGTAATGAAGAAATACACCTGCAAGCGTTCTCATAAAAAAACAGACAGGACAGGAGATGCTTGTTCTTGGGCAGTTTCTGAGCATGCCTAACAATTCTGTGCACTCTGAACCGCAAAATCCAGCTAAAATATAGATTATAGAGAAATAACCAAACAGCCTGCACCACTGACACTGACAACATGGCTGCAGATACCGCGTGACAAAAGAACAGAAAGCTGAAGAATTCTGTGTTGACTGCAAGAAATCATTTGACTCACATTCACCCAGGTACGACCATCACAACTGGATAGACTTATGTGCTGCTAAGCAGTGGGCTACTTGTGGTACAGTGGTTAGTGTGCTTGTTTGGCACGATAGTGATCTGAGTTCAACTTTCAACAGAAGCAGGATTTCTGCCCGACCAGCACGGGCGCTCTGGGGTCGACCCAGCCACATTAAGATGGGCACCAGCGTGTAGAATTGTCTGAGGGAGAAGCGGTGATGAGAAAGGGAATTGGCCATCCTACCTCATGTCATGGCCTAGAATATGTGACAACCTAACACTTCACACCCTACCTCATGTCAGGGCCTAGCATATGTGACAACCTAACACTTCAAACCCACCTCATGTCATGGTCTAGAATATGTGATGACCTAACACTTGAAACCCACCTCATGTCATGGCCTAGAATAAGTGACGACCTAACACTTCAAACCCACCTCAAGTCATGGCCAAGAATATGTGACGACCTAACACTTTAAACCCACCTCATGTCATGGCCTAGAATATGTGACAACCTAACACTTCAAACCCACCTCATGTCATGGCCAAGAATATGTGATGACCTAACACTTCAAACCCACCTCATGTCATGGCATATAATATGTGACGACCTAACACTTCAAACCCACCTCATGTCATGGCCTAGAATATGTGATGACCTAACACTTCAAACCCACCTCATGTCATGGCCTAGCATATGTGACAACCTAACACTTCAAACCCACCTCATGTCATGACCTAGAATATGTGACGACCTAACACTTCAAACCCACCTCATGTCATGGCCTAGAATATGTGATGACCTAACACTTCACACCCCACCTCATGTCAGGGTCTAGAATATGTGACGGCCTAACACTTCACACCCCATCTCATGTCAGGGTCTAGAATATGTGACGGCCTAACCCTTCACACCCCACCTCATGTCAGGGCCTAGAATATGTGACAACCTAACCCTTCACACCCCAACTCATGTCAGGGCCTACAATATGTGACAACCTAACCCTTCACACCACACCTCATGTCAGGGTCTAGAATATGTGACGGCCTAACATTTCACACCCCACCTCATGTCAGGGCCTAGAATATGTGACGACCTAACACTTCACACCCCACCTCATGTCATGGCCTAGAATATGTGATAATCTAACACGCCACACCCCACCTCATGTCATGGCCTAGAATATGTGACGACCTAACACTTCACACCCCACCTCATGTCAGGGCCTAGAATATGTGATGGCCTAACACTTCACACCCCATCTCATGCCAGCGCCTAGAATATGTGACGACCTAACACTTCACACCCCACCTCATGTCAGCGCCTAGAATATGTGACGGCCTAGAATATGTGACGGCCTAACACGCCACACCCCACCTCATGTCAGGGCCTAGAATATGTGATGACCTAACACGCCACACCCCTCGTCAGGGCCTAGAATATGTGATGGCCTAACACTTCACACCCCATCTCATGACAGGGCCTAGAATATGTGACGGCCTAACACGCCACACCCCACCTAATGTCAGGGCCTAGAATATGTGACGACCTAACACTTCACACCCCATCTCATGTCAGGGCCGAGAATATGTGACGACCTAACACTTCACACCCCACCTCATGTCAGGGCCTAGAATATGTGACGACCTAACACTTCACACCCCATCAGCAGTGTCTGTTGTGGGACTGCTTTGACCTTGACCTATTAAACGTTAGAATGGATGAGTATTTTACACGAATGTCAGAAATGTCTTCTTTGCTGCCTTGACCACATTTGTGACATTAAGTTAAAAAGGTAATAAATAGTGAATGGCTGCCTGGAACAAGCTTTCATTTACGGAATAACCAATAGTAAATGTCTGTCAAGTTAAACAGGTAGTTACAGACAAGAGAATTGGCTTCATTGCAATGGATTTGTCTCCATCTAATTCAGTCTTCACAGAATGGCCAGCCACCTGCCAAGGACATCACACAAAACACAAACTCCGTAGCTCCAGCAAAGACTGGCTATCTCCCCTCCTAGAGGTTTCTAGAAAAAAATTAACAAATGATCTCGATGGCGCAGTCCGTTACACATCGAAGACCTTGAGAGGGGGAAGTCACCCGAATGTATCCTAGAAGATCACATTCTCGTGAGAATGAGTGACATGTAACAGGAAATGGATCCACAGATCTAGATAAAGAGTCTGTTGCCTGATATGTTTTGTTTTTTGTTTTTGCGATCGCATTGAGCTTTTAACTCAAGTGTAGATAATAGTAATACATACTACTTCTAGTAGCACTAGCACTGGATTGAATTCTGTTCTGTGGATTAGCTTTCCCTATTACCACTGTTCTTAAGCATATGCAAGCTGGCAAGGCCCCCGGTGCAGATAACATCACATCAGAAATGATTAAAGCTTTAGAAGAATTTGGACTAGAGCAAGTCACCAGACTGCTGAACACATTATATGATACTGGAGATATACCTTCTGAATTATGTAATTCTGTATTTATTGCAATCCCAAAGAAATCAGGAACCTTAGAATGTGATCAACATAGAACAATTAGTATAATGAGTCACATCACAAAGATTTTGTTACGAATTATCATGCAAAGAGTGAGGAAGAAAATACAACCTGAAATAGGGGAAGAACAATGTGGGTTTGTAGAAGGAAAGGGTACAGTAAATGCTGTGTATATGCTGCGAACAGTTATTGAACGTGCTTTAGAAGTAAACAAGGATATACATCTTTCTTTATTGACTACACAAAGGCTTTTGATAGAGTTAGACATGTCAACATTGTGGATATGCTTGCAGATCTACAAATTGATGGGAAAGACATTAGACTTATAAAAAACATATATTGGAAACAACAAGCTGCCATAAGGATTGATAATGAAGTAGGACAATATCAACCTATTAAGAGAGGTGTTAGGCAGGGATGTGTAATGTCTCCAGATCTTTTTTCCCTATACAGTGAAAATATTTTCAGAAATGTAGAAGACCTAAATGGAATCAGCATTGGAGGACGAAACATAAATAACATTAGATATGCAGATGATACAGTATTGATTGCAGACAATGCACAGGATCTGCAACAATTAGTAGACGCTGTTGTTGAACACAGTGAGCAGCTGGGGTTGGAATTAAATTGTAGGAAGACACAGGTTATGGTCGTCACTAGGAAGAACGAAGTACCACAATGTAATATACAAGTAAATGGGAATATTCTTCAACAAGTGAATCGGTTCAATTATCTCGGAACAGTCATAACATCTGATGGCAGATGCCTTGAAGAGATTAGAACAAGAATAGCCATTGCGAAAGTAGCCTTTAGCAAGATGAAAAACATTCTGACCAATAAAATGATGTCAATTGAAACGAGAAAAAGAGTGTTGAGGGGATACATAGAGCCTGTTCTTTTGTATGGATGTGAAACTTGGACAATGTGCAGTCAAGCTGAAAAAAACATCTGATGGCTGCAGAAATGTGGTTTCTGAGGAAAATGCAAAGAATACCATGGACAGATAGAAAAACCAATGACCAAGTACTACAAGAGACAAATGAAAATCGTAGATTGATTAGAGAAATTAGACGTAGACAGTCAAAATTCTTTGGACATGTTATGAGAAGAAATGGACTGGAGAACTTAGTGACAGCTGGCAAGATCGAAGGGAACAGACCAAGAGGAAGACCGAGAGGAAAATACCTGGATGGATTGGCCACATGGCATGGACGAGACAGGAACACTGAGCTGATCCACGACTCTGGTGATCGAGTGAAATGGTGAATCATGACCGCCCACGCTTTCCGGCATGTCACATGATTGATTGATTACCACCGTACCTCCCCATGAGGCGAACCCACTGCAACTTCAGATATACTTGTAATTTACGTCCCCAAGTCAAAATTTTAGTCCAACTGCCTGGTGTAAGATTTGAACCCCTTACCCTTACCTCAGCCAAATAGTAAATACACCGGATGTTTAAGAACGTGCGTTCCTAACCATTCGGCTACGCTGACCTCCTGTCTGATATGTTTTTACACCGCTTAAGCTCTAAGCCTTTGGGGCTTGCCAAGATGTTCTCCAATCACCAATCCAATCCAATGTCTCTCTTTATCGTGACAACTGGAAACTAAAAGAAAAGGATCGAGGAGAAGAGAGGCAGAAGGGAAGCAGACCAAGAGAGATGGTGCTGGATGTACTGAGACGGTGACAAGGAGGAATATCATCAGCAGAGTTGATCTAGAACTACAGAGGTAACAACGTAACTACCAAAACAAAACAAAAAACAACTATGAACGACAGATAATACGTTGTTATGGATTCTTCTAAGTCACCTCTACATACCACTACACGATTGTGCGCCATGTTTGTTCTGAAGCAACTTCCGGCATGGAGTAATCATTGTTGAAGTTTCGGGAGTCAGGATAACACTGGCTACAGGAACAGCAGCTTCATCTTCGAGTTGTGCAGGGCAAGACTGACCACTTATGTGCGTGTCCCTATTGCAGTGGCGTCAATTATTCTCTGTAATCTTTGCTACGGACAGAATCCACGAGCTCCATAATCATTGTTTCGACAAAAACTAGGAGCTCCATAATTCATGTTTCAAACAAAAACTAGGAGCTCCATATGCGGTTTTCAAACAAAAATTATGAGCTCCATAATCATTGTTTCAGACCGAATCCTTGAGCTGTAATTACATTTTAAAAAGACAAATATTTAGATCATCATCATCAGCATGTGCCTTGCCGGCTGGCGTGACCTATCAATGTCTCCACAAACTACGATCTCCGACGGCATGGATAAATTCATGTGTTGCCTCCTTTCTGTGCCATGACACAAGACTGTAAAGGATTTTCTCTCGCTGTATTCCTCTATCTCTCTTTCTATCAATATTTCCAGTTGTCGCAACATGTTTCAATTTCTGTCTTCTCACAATGTGGCTAAAGAAATTATGTCTGCCTCTTTTTGATGTTTGTGATAAGTTGACTTTGTGACTTAGCCTTCCTAAAATGTCCGGATTGCTCATTGTGGGTGTCCAGTGAATTTTCAGCATTTTCTAAAAACAAAAAACATAAAAAGCAAATTGAATTAGAGAAATTACTTAATAATATTATAATTCATGGGGCTTTGTTGGCAGAAATATAACAAGGTCTCCAAAGCATAGTAAATCCGGCATACAGACTGAATAGTGGGATGGTTTAGACATAAACATGTTAAAGACAACACAAATGTTTATCCACACATAAATTACCGAGCCAGTTTTTAAAAATATAGCGAATTGGAAAGTTATCTGGAAAAATGAATATTATTTCTTATCTCAATTAATCAGGTGACGTCTCCACAATGAAGGTTGGCTGCAATGTATCTCCAACATTGTCTGTCGCTCGCCTTTATTATATATTCTGTCAGACTGCTTGCCGTTCGTCCATTTCTTGATGTTATCTTCCCACTTGTATCGTTATCTACCGCTTGCCTCTCTTTATTTCTTTCATCAATTTTCTTTTCATTCCCAGTTTTTCTAGAACCTCTGTATTTGTATCTCTCTTGACACCTTTAGAAACCCACGTTCACGGTTATGAGATGATAAATGAGATGATGATTTAATATTTTAGGCCAGTGGTTCTTAACCAGTGGGGAATGCCCCCCCCCCCCGGAGGAGAGGGGGGATGGTTTCCAAGAGAGGAGGAGGGAATTAAGATTATTTCAAGTTTCGCAATAGTTTAAGAACTGATTACTTGATATAGTTTTCCCCTCCATACTTTACGGTTCTGGACTTCTCCCTCATCTGAAATTCATTTTGTGACGTGAGAAGACATGCAAATAATATTTTATGTAGACATCTAGACGTGTTCTGGTATGTGTTATTAAATTTAGCTTTCATGTTTATGTATACTGTGTAGGGGTGGGGGAGGTGTGATGGATTTATAGGGAAGAAACACGAAAAGGGGGTGGGGGTGGGGGTTAGCCATAATGTGGTGACTGCAATAAAAGTCATATGTTAGTCATAATGTGGTGATTGCAATAAAAGTAATGTCAGTCATAATGTGGTGACTGCAATGAAAGTCATGTCAGTCATAATGTGGTGACTGCAATAAAAGTAATGTCAGTCATAATGTAGTGACTGCAATACAAGTCATATGTTAGTCATAATGTGGTGACTGCACTTAAAGTCATATGTTAGCCATAATGTAGTGACTGCAATAAAAGTCATATGTTAGTCATAATGTGGTGACTGCAATAAAGTCACAAGACCAGTGTTGTTATGTCCCTTTGATGAAAAAGCACCAAAATCGACCCCCAAAAAATCACCAAAATTTTTTTAGGAAGCACCAAAAAAAGCACCAACTGTTTTTTATTACAAATGTAACAGGGTAGCACAGTATAATTTATTATTATCACTTCATATTACAATGAAGTTTATTCCAGATCCGCCAAATCCCAATCAGAACTACTTTCGAGCCAAAAAAGCATCAAATTGCAATAATATTCTTTTGGGAAATCACTAAAACAAGCACTGGTGGTATTCATTCAAAATGTTATAAAGTAGCACATTATAATTTATTTTTATCACTGAATATTAGAATGAAGTTTATTCCAGATCTGCCAAATCCCAGTCAAACAACTCATCAGACGGACATATAATTAGATTGCTACTGGAACTATTAGTGTTGGAACTCTTCGCTGGCTGCTGAGGATGGGGACGGAGCGCTTATGGGAATGTCCCGAATGCTGTGATGTCGGTTCCTAAATTAATCAATCAATCAATCAATCTTCAGTTTCTGTAGCTATTTCCTGTTGTGTTTGCTCCTGCGATGATGAGGATGAGGAGGATGATTGAAAGAAACATGTATGTGCCTCCTGTGATCCAATTTTTCACAGAATATCCTTAGGTAGTTTTTAATTATGACAGCATTTGCCATATCTTTTCATTCCATATCTAATAGTCAAAACAGCTGTCAAACTCTTTATGCTAAGTCTGTTCCGCAATTTTGATTTTATAACTCCCATCTGACTGAAAATACGCTCCACGTCCGCATTAGAATGAGGTAAAATGAGCAGAGTTAAAGCTAAATCTGTAAGATCTTGGAAAGGATTTTCACCGGTGGCATCCCTGTTTGAGGCTATTTCTGCCCACAGTCCAAGTGTGTCAGAGGTCTGTGTCCACTGCATATGATGAAGTTTTCTCCACTGGAAATCGATGCGGGTGAGAGTACAAACATTCTACAAACATTTTAGCAAGATCCAATA
The DNA here is from genome assembly GCA_963921405.1 of Cepaea hortensis. Classification (NCBI taxonomy): domain Eukaryota; kingdom Metazoa; phylum Mollusca; class Gastropoda; order Stylommatophora; family Helicidae; genus Cepaea; species Cepaea hortensis. The sequence goes on along the minus strand of OY992885.1, from coordinate 7,058,354 downwards.
TACAGGGCTTCATTGGCTGTAGACATTCACTTCCACTAAGACATTACATGGACTGCAAAACCCGAACGTTATCGGGTGTACGTAAACGCAGCTGTGTCAATAGCTCTATTAAAAACTGGATGCACCTTCCACGAATTTCATTCTCATCGTGAAATTTGTAGTCTGCTATTTCTTTCTCAAACTCATAACCTAGATTGGGATTAGGATCTAAATAATCTTGAATAGCATCACTTTCTGTTATTTTTTCCCCCCAGGAATAGCAATCTTTGAACTGATAGAATCAATGAGCTGGACTAGATCGCTGAGCAGTTTTGTTGGATCCTCTATATCTGCTTCGAATTTCTTATTCACACTTTGAACTTCTCCGAGAATATGCTTGAGAAATATGAGATACACATAGTTTTTCATGTCGCTAAACATAGAATGTAGAAGTTCTGCTGTATAACAGCGCTCGTTGAGTCTTGCTACATCAAAATGAGTTCTGAGCTCGACCCACTGCTGCAATATTCTGACAATGGCAGATAGAATGGACATCCGTCGTGTCTGGCTTAATTGAACAATCTTTAGCGGATTTTGTCCATCATTTATTGAAGGAAAAAGCTCCCTGTACTTTGCTTGACGAAGACTTGAGTGAGAAAACCAGTTATATGTTTCTCTAATCATGAACTCGATGTTCCTGGGCAGACAAGCAGCTGCAGCCTGTGACACTGCCAGCTGAAGGGAATGACATACACACCTAATTAGTACCAGATGAGGAACTTCGGATTTTAATTTTGTATATACTCCATTGTTTACACCTGTAATGACAGACGCATTGTCAGTGCCGAGTGCAACTAGTCTTTGCAACTCAAGTCCATTCTTGTTTAAACAATCTTTTAACGCACTGCATATTGCCTGTGCGTTGCAGTCACTCAGTTCAACTAAATCTAAGTAAGTAACCACAAACTGCTTTCTTGTCTCTGAATAGTACCTAATAGCTACTCCAAGTAGCTTAGTTTCAGAAATGTAATTGCTCTCATCAATCAATAAGCTGTATTTACTTTTGTCATATGGAAGTCATGGCAGTAAGTAAAGCAATAACATGGCTCGAGACACAGACATTCACTAGGGCTTGTTTCCTTAGCGACTCAATGAACATGATCAAGAGGATAGAGGAGGGGTCGATCCGAAGAGAATGGTTGTTGCCTCTGGAGCGGTCTCGGCTGGCAAAGATTAGTTTCATCTTCGTGCCAGGGCATGCGGGAGTACAAGGAAATGAGCGGGCTGACAAGCTGGCTGGTGAGGCTACTGTGGAGGGCGGACGCGCCATGGACCTGGCTGACATTCTGAATGCTCTACGAGAAGTGAGACTTTTGCGAGAACCAAGTGATGACTGTGAATCTACAACAATGGCCAGACTGCGAGAGCAGCAAATTAAAAGAGGGGTGGCCAAACAAGAACACTACGCAGGAAGCCAAAGAAGATTGATAAACCAACACAGAACTGGCGTCGTTAGCCGCTACACGCTGCGGGATTTGCTGAGGAGGGGATCCGAGCACTTATGGACTGAATGGTTCGATGTGCAATGAGGATGATCTGTCGACTAACTAACTAACTAACTAACTTTTGTCAATATCAGCTGTCAAGTCTGTTGTGAAATATGGTGCAAGTACATTTGAAATAACTGCTCTGCACTTAGTTCTCCTAAGCTTAAAGTTCTTGCAACCTTTGCTGTCACCAAAGTGTACCTTGAAGAGTTCACTTAAATTGTCAACAACGCGATGCGAACAATGGCCAGCTATGAACAAACTCATGCATCCTTCTGTTTCTTTGACATCATCTTTCAGTTTGTCAAATGCAATTGTTGTTTGCCTTTGTGTACTAAATGGTTGTTCGGCTTTCTGATGTTTCGTTGTATTCTTGTGCCTCTCAATATCATTTAACCTGGCTGCAATTGAACATTTGCAATATTTGCAAAAACACTTAGTATTATCCCCTTCTACTTTTAACAACCATTTTTGAAATCTCGTGTCACTGAGCCACTGTTCTCTGAAATGTTGACAATATTTCTTGCTCATGGTGAAACACAAATAAGCTTAAATGAAAGGATCATGTAGACACAACAAAATTATGAACTCGATTACAAGCTAATGTATTGTCGTTTGGACTTGTCTGCAAAATGAGGTTCGCTTTCAGCTAAATCGTATTAAAGGGAGTTAAATTAGTTGAATATTGCGCGGTAACATACTAAGACTGTTTTACTCCCTCGCTTCAGTTCAAATTCGGCTTTTTAGTGTTCCCAAAATGAATTTTAAAGTAATTTTTACCCACCCCAAAAAAGCACCAAAACAGTTTTGTGAAGCACAAAATTTACGCGGCCGCGCTAAAAGGACAATTTTCGCACTAACTGACTTGAAAAAGCACTAAATTTAGCGCGAAAAAAAGTACTAAAATGGCAACACTGCACAAGATCATAATGTTTACTAGCGTTTAAATGACATACATTTGAAGTGTTGTGTTTCGCAGCAGCTTAATTTACTGAGATTTATGTATGTGCACACATTTGCACACTAATACACATATTTGCAAGTTTTATTAAATTTTAATTTACTCATGGTGATCTTAAGCATTTTCACCTGTTAGTAATATAATCAGGGTGTTTGCAAATATTCCTTTCTGTTAGTACTATAATTATGGTGTTTGTAAATATTCCTTTCTGTTAGTACTATACTTATGGCGAGCAGATCACTGGACCGTGGAGGACATTGCCATATGCCGACGACGTGTTAGTGTATCACCAGGGTAAGGATAGAGATCGAGTTGCTGTGGAACTACAACCCGAACTAAATAGCATATGTACTTGGTGTGTGGAATCTGGGGCAATGTTCAACCCAAAGAATGTAGCAGTGACATAGTTCTCTTTGAATAACCATATTGTCAACACTCCAACACCACTGTAAATCTGTGTTCAGAGACTGTGGAAGGAACGCAGGCAATGAATTAATTACCTGGGGATACGTTTTGATCGAAGCCTTGCTTATATTGAGCACATAGACCAGGTGATAACAAAGGCCAAGCGGGGCCTGGCTGCGATGCGGGTGATGGCGGCAGCAAGCTGTAAGCAGCGCCATCTGTGTCTTCTATACGAGGGTCTGGTCATGTCTGTTTTTGAGTTTGCAATGGCGATCCTGACTCTCAGCCGTAAGCAGATAGAAAGGATACAGAACGAAGCTATGAGTATTGGATGTACAAGAGATACAGCATGCAGGACGTTGCGCTACCTTCTTGATTTTCCAACCATTGAAACAGAATACAAATTTGCCAAGCACGTGCCTAACTCAGAGTCAATGCCAACACACAACATCCACTGCACAGTTAAATTATGAAGGTGAAGGGCAGTAAGTTAAAAAGAGGAAGGTTGTGGATGTGTCAAGACGAAGACATTCTTCAACAGATGTGTTCACTTGAGGCCTTAGAACCCGGCGAGGGGTGGGTACAAGTGCCAACAGATTTCTGTACGTCCTTTTCAGTTTGCAGCCAACTAGACAAGAAAATCCGCATGATGTGGAGGCGGAAGTACAAGCGATGATCTTCGAGAATTCGTTAGACGGTGATGCTGTCATCTACACAGATGGGTCGGTCGTTCGACGAATGAGAAGTTCATGGGCCTTTACGGCTGAGACCGGAGGGAGAACTGTGAAGGGGGATTCTGGTGCTTTTGCTTTGACCACAAGTAGCCTGACTATGGAAGTCATGGCAGTAAGTAAAGCAGTAACATGGCTCGAGACACAGACATTCACTAGGGCATGTTTCCTTAGTGACTCAATGAGCATGCTCAAGAAGATAGAGATGCGGTGGATCAGAAGTGAGTGGTTGCTGTCTCTGGAGCGGTCTCGGCTGGCTAAGATTCGTTTAATTTACGTGCTAGGGCTGACAAGCTCGCAGGTAAGGCTACTGTGGAAGGTGGACGCGCCATGGACCAGGCTGACATTTTGAATGCTTTACGAGAAGTAAATCGTTCGCAAGAACCAAATGATGACTGAATCTAAAAGTATGGTCAGGATGCGAGAACAGCAAATTAAAAGAGGTGTGGCCAAACAAGAACACGAACGAACGAACGAACTTTATTTTAGAACACTATGCAGGAAGCCAAAGAAGATTGATAAAGCAACACATAACTGGTGTCGTTAGCCGCTACACGCTGCGGGATTTACTGAGGAGGGGATCCGAGCACTTATGGACTGAATGGTTCGATGTCCAATGAAGATGATTTGTCGACTAATCAACCAACCAACTAGCCAGCCAGCCAACCAACCAACCAACCAACCAACCAACCAACCAACCAACCAACTAACTAACTAACTAACTAACTAACTAACTAACTAACTAACTAACTAACTAACTATACTTATGGTGTCTATACAAATTCCTTCCAGTTAGTACTATAATTATGGTGTCTGTAAATATTCCTTCTTGTTAGTACTATAATTATGGTGTTTGCAAATATTACTTTACTCGTAGCCTAATGATGGTGTTTGTAAATATTCCTTCCTGTAAGTACTCAGAAATATAAATCGAAATAGAACCAATGGCAGCTTTGAAATGACACGAGAAACAATGTTCTTAAACATTCGGTGTGCTGATGCCGAGGTAAGGGGTTCAACCCATACACTGAACAGTTGGACTAAAATGTTGACCGGTTGTCCTTGACTTGGAGACGTAAATTACAAGTACCTCTGAAGTTAGAGTGGGTTCGCCTGATGGTGAGGGACACAGTTAATAGGGAAAGCTAATCCACACGCAAAATTCAGTCCAGCACTGCTAGAAGTAGTGTGTACTACCTGTGTACTACCACAAGTAGTGTGTATGGACTACGCTTGAGTTCAAAGCGAGCGAGCGCGGAAAAAATACGTTATGGGTATTTAAATGATATAATTGTATTATGTATAATAAAATACTGAATATTTAAATGATATAATTGTATTATGTATAATAGAATACTACTAAAGATAATAAACACTAATACTAAAATAAGACAAAGAAAGACCTTCAATGAACACCGAACTAGCAAAATCATTTTCTGTCTTTTGTGTTGCTGTTCGTGATCTTTCAATCATCTCCCTTGATCATTCCACACATACTTATCTCCCTTCATGGCAAAGAAAGTCCCGATTCTTGCAATGTTGATGCTCTTTGATTCACAAATGGCCTCTGTTTGTCGTAGTCTATAAGCTTCAATGTTTCTTTAATTGCTTTATATTTAGCTTGCAGAATAGTAACCACGCAGTAGCGTATTTGACATAATTGTGATATTCCCACACAATTATTCTAAACGTGGCTGTAGATTTTATCAGAACAGGATACAAGGTTACATTGAACCGTTCTTCCCCAGTCCCCGAATGACACCTGTTCTTCTATAACAGTGGTTCTCAACCTTTTTTGGCCCAATCACCCCTTCACCATATGTTTAGAATGCCACCCCCTTTCGTATTTCCTCCCCATACCCCCCCCCCCCCAACCCCTTACACAGTATACGTAAAAATGGAAGCTAAATTTAATAACACATACCAGAACAAGTCTAGCCGGGAAGGTTAACCCGGTCAACAAATACCCGCAGAAGTCGGATGTGTTGGCCTAACGGCGCAAGAACGCAGCTCTGCTGTAAACAGGCACAATGCAATCACGTCCGGAAAAAAAAAATTCCGGATGAACGCAGAAGAAGAAGAAGAAGAAGAAGAAGAAGAAGAAGAAGAAGAAGAAGAAGAAGAAGAAGTCTAGACGTCTACATAAAACGTGATTTGCGGGTCTACTTACGTCATAAAACGAATTTCAGAAGGGCGAGCAGTACAGAACTGTATAGTATGGAGGGAAAAACAATATCAAGTAATCGGTTCTTGTATTAACACAATCTTGAAATAATCTTAATTCCCCCCCCCCCCCCCTTTCTTCATAGAAACCCTAAAATTCCTCCCTGGTGTGGCGGCGGACGGGGCGGACTCCCCACCGGTTGAGAACCACTGCTCTATAAGATCTGGGTCGACAACACCTTGTGAGTAATAACAAACAAGAATAGTCTTTCTGCTCTGAATCACCCTCGCTGCATGTTGTTACTGAGAGGATAATCAAGGCGTCCCTATACACTACTATTTATATGACAAAAGACTAAGCCACATTTAGCATTTTTTATTTTTTTTTAGCATATCCTTTTACAGGACTTAGCTGTCAACACCAGCATCTTTCAGCTGTATGTTGATCTCTTGGCAAGATTACGCTCAGTAGTTTGCCATTGCTTTCTGAGCGGCCGGCTCACATACCCCGTAAGTTACCGATGCGATTCGAACCACTGCTGATTTGAACCGTCATCACGTTACCTGACGAGAGTATACGAGATTACGGAGAAAAGTCATAACCTCTAAGCCACGAAGCCGGCTCATTTAGCATTATGATTAGCATTTTGACTGTGCTATACAACACGCCTTTGTTGCCACGCTTCTTTCCACAACAGGAGATTATCTATTTTGTTTACCTTTACTTTTAGTTGCCGCATCCGTAGCGAAGAGCTTACAGACGCAATTCGTAATCCCGCATACCGTGTTCGACACACGGCTGCGGCAATTTGGAAGCAGACCGCCCTGTGTTGGTTTCCTATACAAAGGAATAAGTGCCGCTCGTTTAGAAAGCAATGGCAAACTACTGAGCGTAAACTTGCCAAAGATCACGAACAGCAAAATGAATAAATAAATAAATAAATGCTGGGGTTGGCTGCAACGTCCTGTAAAGAATATACAACTAACTATATTGACTCTAAGTCAAAAAGGGGGGCTGAGTGGTCTCGAGGTAGGGTGTCCGCCTCGAGTACTGGAGGTCCCGGGTTCAGGTCCCGGTGAGGCCCCGGTGAGGACCGGGATTTATTAAAAAAATCCACCTGGACTTCCAGTAATACAATTTCTCCTGGTCTCTGGGTAGTGAGATCGGACGCCCGTGTGTATTGTTGTCTCTGGGTAGTGAGATCGGACGCCCGTGTGTATTGTTGTCTCTGGGTAGTGAGATGGGACGCCCGTGTGTATTGTTGTCTCTGGGTAGTGAGATGGGACGCCCGTGTGTATTGTTGTCTCTGGGTAGTGAGATCGGACGCCCGTGTGTATTGTTGTCTCTGGGTAGTGAGATCGGACGCCCGTGTGTATTGTTGTCTCTGGGTAGTGAGATCGGACGTCCGTGTGTATTGTTGTCTCTGGGTAGTGAGATCGGACGCCCGTGTGTATTGTTGTCTCTGGGTAGTGAGATCGGACGCCCGCGTGTATTGTTGTCTCTGGGTAGTGAGATCGGACGCCCGTGTGTATTGTTGTCTCTGGGTAGTGAGATCGGACGCCCGTGTGTATTGTTGTCTCTGGGTAGTGAGATCGGACGTCCGTGTGTATTGTTGTCTCTGGGTAGTGAGATCGGACACCCGTGTGTATTGTTGTCTCTGGGTAGTGAGATCGGACGCCCGTGTGTATTGTTGTCTCTGGGTAGTGAGATCGGACGCCCGTGTGTATTGTTGTCTCTGGGTAGTGAGATCGGACGTCCGTGTGTATTGTTGTCTCTGGGTAGTGAGATCGGACACCCGTGTGTATTGTTGTCTCTGGGTAGTGAGATCGGACGCCCGTGTGTATTGTTGTCTCTGGGTAGTGAGATGGGACGCCCGTGTGTATTGTTGTCTCTGGGTAGTGAGATCGGACGCCCGTGTGTATTGTTGTCTCTGGGTAGTGAGATGGGACGCCCGTGTGTATTGTTGTCTCTGGGTAGTGAGATCGGACGCCCGTGTGTATTGTTGTCTCTGGGTAGTGAGATCGGACGCCCGCGTGTATTGTTGTCTCTGGGTAGTGAGATCGGACGCCCGTGTGTATTGTTGTCTCTGGGTAGTGAGATCGGACGCCCGTGTGTATTGTTGTCTCTGGGTAGTGAGATCGGACGTCCGTGTGTATTGTTGTCTCTGGGTAGTGAGATCGGACGTCCGCGTGTATTGTTGTCTCTGGGTAGTGAGATCGGACGCCCGTGTGTATTGTTGTCTCTGGGTAGTGAGATCGGACGCCCGTGTGTATTGTTGTCTCTGGGTAGTGAGATCGGACGTCCGTGTGTATTGTTGTCTCTGGGTAGTGAGATCGGACACCCGTGTGTATTGTTGTCTCTGGGTAGTGAGATCGGACGCCCGTGTGTATTGTTGTCTCTGGGTAGTGAGATGGGACGCCCGTGTGTATTGTTGTCTCTGGGTAGTGAGATCGGACGCCCGTGTGTATTGTTGTCTCTGGGTAGTGAGATCGGACGCCCGCGTGTATTGTTGTCTCTGGGTAGTGAGATCGGACGCCCGTGTGTATTGTTGTCTCTGGGTAGTGAGATCGGACGTCCGTGTGTATTGTTGTCTCTGGGTAGTGAGATCGGACGCCCGTGTGTATTGTTGTCTCTGGGTAGTGAGATCGGACGCCCGTGTGTATTGTTGTCTCTGGGTAGTGAGATGGGACGCCCGTGTGTATTGTTGTCTCTGGGTAGTGAGATGGGACGCCCGTGTGTATTGTTGTCTCTGGGTAGTGAGATCGGATGCCCGTGTGTATTGTTGTCTCTGGGTAGTGAGATGGGACGCCCGTGTGTATTGTTGTCTCTGGGTAGTAAGATCGGACGCCCGTGTGTATTGTTGTCTCTGGGTAGTGAGATGGGACGCCCGTGTGTATTGTTGTCTCTGGGTAGTGAGATCGGACACCCGTGTGTATTGTTGTCTCTGGGTAGTGAGATCGGACGCCCGTGTGTATTGTTGTCTCTGGGTAGTGAGATGGGACGCCCGTGTGTATTGTTGTCTCTGGGTAGTGAGATCGGACGCCCGTGTGTATTGTTGTCTCTGGGTAGTGAGATCGGACGCCCGTGTGTATTGTTGTCTCTGGGTAGTGAGATGGGACGCCCGTGTGTATTGTTGTCTCTGGGTAGTGAGATCGGACGCCCGTGTGTATTGTTGTCTCTGGGTAGTGAGATCGGACGTCCGTGTGTATTGTTGTCTCTGGGTAGTGAGATCGGACGCCCGTGTGTATTGTTGTCTCTGGGTAGTGAGATCGGACGCCCGTGTGTATTGTTGTCTCTGGGTAGTGAGATCGGACGCCCGTGTGTATTGTTGTCTCTGGGTAGTGAGATCGGACGCCCGTGTGTATTGTTGTCTCTGGGTAGTGAGATCGGACGCCCGTGTGTATTGTTGTCTCTGGGTAGTGAGATCGGACGCCCGTGTGTATTGTTGTCTCTGGGTAGTGAGATCGGACGCCCGTGTGTATTGTTGTCTCTGGGTAGTGAGATCGGACGCCCGTGTGTATTGTTGTCTCTGGGTAGTGAGATCGGACGCCCGTGTGTATTGTTGTCTCTGGGTAGTGAGATGGGACGCCCGTGTGTATTGTTGTCTCTGGGTAGTGAGATCGGACGCCCGTGTGTATTGTTGTCTCTGGGTAGTGAGATGGGACGCCCGTGTGTATTGTTGTCTCTGGGTAGTGAGATCGGACACCCGTGTGTATTGTTGTCTCTGGGTAGTGAGATCGGACGCCCGTGTGTATTGTTGTCTCTGGGTAGTGAGATGGGACGCCCGTGTGTATTGTTGTCTCTGGGTAGTGAGATCGGACGCCCGTGTGTATTGTTGTCTCTGGGTAGTGAGATGGGACGCCCGTGTGTATTGTTGTCTCTGGGTAGTGAGATCGGACACCCGTGTGTATTGTTGTCTCTGGGTAGTGAGATCGGACGCCCGTGTGTATTGTTGTCTCTGGGTAGTGAGATGGGACGCCCGTGTGTATTGTTGTCTCTGGGTAGTGAGATCGGACGCCCGTGTGTATTGTTGTCTCTGGGTAGTGAGATCGGACGCCCGTGTGTATTGTTGTCTCTGGGTAGTGAGATGGGACGCCCGTGTGTATTGTTGTCTCTGGGTAGTGAGATCGGACGCCCGTGTGTATTGTTGTCTCTGGGTAGTGAGATCGGACGTCCGTGTGTATTGTTGTCTCTGGGTAGTGAGATCGGACGCCCGTGTGTATTGTTGTCTCTGGGTAGTGAGATCGGACGCCCGTGTGTATTGTTGTCTCTGGGTAGTGAGATCGGACGCCCGTGTGTATTGTTGTCTCTGGGTAGTGAGATCGGACGCCCGTGTGTATTGTTGTCTCTGGGTAGTGAGATCGGACGCCCGTGTGTATTGTTGTCTCTGGGTAGTGAGATCGGACGCCCGTGTGTATTGTTGTCTCTGGGTAGTGAGATGGGACGCCCGTGTGTATTGTTGTCTCTGGGTAGTGAGATCGGACGCCCGTGTGTATTGTTGTCTCTGGGTAGTGAGATGGGACGCCCGTGTGTATTGTTGTCTCTGGGTAGTGAGATGGGACGCCCGTGTGTATTGTTGTCTCTGGGTAGTGAGATCGGACGCCCGTGTGTATTGTTGTCTCTGGGTAGTGAGATCGGACGCCCGTGTGTATTGTTGTCTCTGGGTAGTGAGATCGGACGCCCGTGTGTATTGTTGTCTCTGGGTAGTGAGATCGGACGCCCGTGTGTATTGTTGTCTCTGGGTAGTGAGATGGGACGCCCGTGTGTATTGTTGTCTCTGGGTAGTGAGATGGGACGCCCGTGTGTATTGTTGTCTCTGGGTAGTGAGATCGGACGCCCGTGTGTATTGTTGTCTCTGGGTAGTGAGATCGGACGCACGTGTGTATTGTTGTCTCTGGGTAGTGAGATCGGACGCCCGTGTGTATTGTTGTCTCTGGGTAGTGAGATCGGACGCCCGTGTGTATTGTTGTCTCTGGGTAGTGAGATGGGACGCCCGTGTGTATTGTTGTCTCTGGGTAGTGAGATCGGACGCCCGTGTGTATTGTTGTCTCTGGGTAGTGAGATGGGACGCCCGTGTGTATTGTTGTCTCTGGGTAGTGAGATCGGACGCCCGTGTGTATTGTTGTCTCTGGGTAGTGAGATCGGACGCCCGTGTGTATTGTTGTCTCTGGGTAGTGAGATCGGACGCCCGTGTGTATTGTTGTCTCTGGGTAGTGAGATCGGACGCCCGTGTGTATTGTTGTCTCTGGGTAGTGAGATCGGACGCCCGTGTGTATTGTTGTCTCTGGGTAGTGAGATCGGACGCCCGTGTGTATTGTTGTCTCTGGGTAGTGAGATCGGACGCCCGTGTGTATTGTTGTCTCTGGGTAGTGAGATCGGACGCCCGTGTGTATTGTTGTCTCTGGGTAGTGAGATGGGACGCCCGTGTGTATTGTTGTCTCTGGGTAGTGAGATCGGACGCCCGTGTGTATTGTTGTCTCTGGGTAGTGAGATCGGACGCCCGTGTGTATTGTTGTCTCTGGGTAGTGAGATCGGACGCCCGTGTGTATTGTTGTCTCTGGGTAGTGAGATCGGACGCCCGTGTGTATTGTTGTCTCTAGGTAGTGAGATCGGACGCCCGTGTGTATTGTTGTCTCTGGGTAGTGAGATCGGACGCCCGTGTGTATTGTTGCGCTCGTAAAACATCCCTTGGCAGTTGGAAATCGACAAAGAGTAGCCTAACGGCGCTGCCCGGGAAAAATTTCGAGTTAAAACTCTACCCAAGTATTTCAGGACCCTCGCCGATGCAACGGAGTTCGTGCATTGAGCTGAGTTTCTCCAGACTCAGATTTGAGTTAGGAGGAAAACGGAGCACTTATGGGTTAAACCGTGTGCCGTGATGTTGATCCAATGACTAAACTAGACAAAACTAAACTAAACAGTGTACAAAAGAATAGACATTGAAGCAAATAGACCAGGTGATAACAAAGGCCAAGTAAGGTTTGGCTGCGATGCGGGTGATGGCGGAGGAAAACTGTCAGCAGCGTCATCTATGTCTTCTTTACGAGGGTTTGGTAATTTCTGTTTTTTTTTTTTTGGTATGCGATGGCGATCCTGACTCTCAGCCGTAAGGAGATGGAAAGGATACAGAACAAAGCTATGCGTGTTATTCTTGGATGTACATGAGATACATCATACAGGACGATGCACCACCTTCTTGGTTTTCCAACCGTTGGGGACAGAATACAAATTTGCCAAGCACGTGACTACCCCAGAGTCAATGCAAACACACAACATACACTGCATAGTGAAATTAAGAAGGTAAAGGGTTGCATGTTAAAAAGAGGAAAGTCGTGGATGGTTCAACAGGAGGATTTAGAACCTGGCGAGGAGTGGGTACAAGTGCCAACAGATGTCTGTACGTCATTTTTTAGTTTACATCCAACTAGACAGAAAATGCAGGCAAGAAAATCCGGCTGCTGTGGAGGCGAAAGTACAGGCGTTAATCTTTGAGAATTCTTTAGAGGGTGATGCTGTCATTTACACAGATGGGTCGGTCGTCTGACGAGTGAGATGTTCATGGGTCTTTACGGCTCAGGCCGGGGGGAGAATTGTGAAGAAAAATTCTGGTGCTTTTGATTTGATCACAAGTAACCTGATTATGGAAGTCATGGCAATAAGTAAAGCAATAACATGGCTCGAGACACAGACATTCACTAGGGCATGTTTCCTTAGTGATTCAATGAGCATGCTCAAGACGATAGAGATGCGGTGGATACGAAGAGAGTGGTTGCTATCTCTGGAGCGGTTTCGGGTGGCAAAGATTAGTTTAATTTTCGTGCCAGGGCATGCGGGAGTACAAGGAAATGAGCGGGCTGACAAGCTCGCAGGTAAGGCTACTGTGGAAGGCGGAAGAGCCATGGACCAGGTTGACATTCTGAATGCTCTACGACAGTGGTTCTTTAACCTGTTTTGGCCCGTGCCCCCTTCACCATATTTTCAGAACGTCATTCCCCCTATCGTATTTCCTACCTAAAAATTTGGCTCGTGCCCCCCTTCACCATATTTTCAGAACGTCATCCCCCCTTTCGTATTTCCTACCAAAAAATCCCCCCCCCCCCCTCACGCCCCATCAAAGTATTCGTAATAATGGAAGCTCATACTTAAACAAGTCTAGACCTATACATAAAACGTGATTTGTGGGTCTACTTACTTTATAAAATGAACTTTAGAAGGATGAGACGTACAGAACCGTAAAGTATGAAGGGAAAAACAAGATCAAGTAATCGGTTCTTGTATTAATACGATCTTGAAATAATCTTCATTCCCTCCGCCCCTGGAAACCCCAAAATTCCCCCCGGGGGGGGGGGGGGATTTCCCCCACCGGTTGAGAACCACTGCTCTACGAGAAGTAAGTCGTTCGCAAGAACCAAGTGATGAATGGGAATCTACAACCATGGCCAGGATGCGAGAACAGCAAACTAAAAGAGGTGTGACCAAACAAGAACACTACACTAGAAGCCAAATAAGATTAATAAACCAACACAGAACTGGTGTTGTTAGCCGCTATTTAATGAGGAGTGGATCCGAGCATTTATGGACTGAATGGTTCGATGTACAATGAGAATGATCTGTCGGCTAACTAACTAAGACATTGAAGTTCGATATATTTATCGCTACGGTGTACAGAAGATTAGACATTGAAGTTTGGTATTTTTATCTCTACGGTGTACAGAAGAATAGACATTGGAGTTTGATATATTTATCTCTACGGTCTTAAACAGTCTTAAAAGTCGAGAGGGTTGACTTCATTGCCCCGGGTTTTATCCCTTTTAGCTCAGTCTATTTCCGCAAGGAGACCTGCAGAAAATATCGCACAAAGCACGAACTCTGTAGCTCCAGCGACGATCCCCAGGAGTCTCCGAGAAAAATGCTCCCGTGAACCAAAAGACGTAGCCTGGAATAGAACCCACAACCTTCGGAGCACGAGGCAGACGGTTTGACCACTTGGCCACGGAGACTCTATCTCTACGGTGTACTGAAGAATAGACTCTTTGCTCATCTGTCCTAGATTGTAGACACCACACATTCTCTTTACTCGTCTCTTCTAGAATGTTGACACACACAAATTCATCTTTGCTCGTCTATCCCAGAATGTAGACACAAACAATTTAAACAATGCCGTATATGCTTTTATCTTCTCCCATCGGACGTGCAAGCATTTTAAAGTATTCTCTAGTTTGTCTGCCTCGTCAACAAACTAAATTATCGACTATATTTAGCTTCTGGACTTCGATTCAAGCAGTGTGGTGCTTCTTTTAGGTCTTCAACTAGATTTCCATGTTACACTATGTCTATCCGTCAGTCTATCTGCGTGTCTGTTTATCAAATCAAACCCAATGGAGCCACACTCCCGGAGCAGTGGGGATTAATTCTGAACAGCCACAATAGTTGGCTTGCGTGATCTTTAGGCAGCTTCCACCTAGAAGAAACACTGGACACAATCCTACTGTAGTTAGTTAGTTATCTGTTGGGGTTTCATCCTTGCACTCCGGACATTTCTATAGATGCTCAGATTCCCCCCTCTCTCTCTTTCTCTCTCTATCTATCTCTCCCTCCCCCCCCCCCCCCCAACACACGCACCAGCGCCCGGCGGGTAATAGTGCCAGCTCTATGTTGTTTGACGAGGCCCCTCATTCTTCAGATATGCCTCTCGTGTCTGGTCGTGCCAATTCTTGGTCCCAAGTCTCTTATTCTAATCATATCGCAGTTCTATGTTCAAACGTAGTAGAGGAAAAACTCAACACATCCGTAAGCCAGCTCTGCGATCAAAGGTAGTGGAGAAAGACTTAACACTATCATACGTCACTTCTACACCCAAAGGTAGTAGAGGAAGGGCTCAGCAACCGTAAGGTTAAATGTAGAAGAGGAAATCATACGCAGAAACAAATTAAATTCCTTAATCGGTTAATATAAGGTGTTGAACGACTAAGGATCCCCGCTGTTTACATAATTAAAATACTTTTGTAAACACAATCGGCAAACAGTCATATCTAGAGGCCTATAGTTAGGGACATGGCAGGGGTTGGTTGTAGCGGCCTGCCTGTATCTAGGATCTGAAGATAACGTTTTGTATGTCAACATGCCCCTGATGATAGGAGACATCCAGAACCTGAGTCAAGTGTTTAGTGTTTGTAACAAATGCAACCGACATAAGGAATACCAGAGTGCTCTGCTCTATATGAAGTTACTTACCATTCCTGGCCTGAAAAACTTGATGGGTTGTCGGCCGTGCCTGCAGTTATTTCTCCATCACAACGTACATACACATCTCAAATTAAAACAGGATAACACATTATTTGTGTGTTGTTTGGGGGGGGGGGGGGGGGGGGGGGGGGTTCGCTAGCTCGCTTTGACCTCAAGCAGTAGTCCATCCACACTACTTCTAGTAGCAATGGACTGAATTTTGCGGGTGGTTTAGCTTTGCCTATTTCTAGTGTCCCTCGCCACCAGGCGAACCCACTCCGGCTTCAGAGGTACTTGTACTTTGCGTCCCCAAGTCAAGGATGAGAAGTCAACATGTTATTCCAACTGTCCGGTGTAGGGATTGAACCCCTTATCTGGGCATCAGCACACCGGATGTTTAAAAACGCATGTTCTTATCCATTTGGCCATGCCGCCCTCCATATTTTGCTATGAAGTATACCCCCTGCTAAACATTCAAATCACAGTTTGGCGTGTCACATAATACAAGCAGCTCAGGAATAATCTCCCACTAAACTTGCAGCTGAGAAATGCCTTCAATACAGAGGTGACATTCCATCAAACATGTCACATCTTTTGATTATACACATCTATGTTATGCATTCACACTGTCACAGGGCCCACCGTTGTTGCAGTTGTCATTACACTTTCTGCATTGATGTTGAATAGGTATGGGGGGAGAATGCAATCCTGCGTTACTCCCCCTTGTACCTCAAACAAGTTTGTTTTTTCACAAGCTGCCCTGACTGCTGCTTGTTGTTCGTGATATGTTTAAATGAAGCGAATCAAATTTGATGGAGACTGCACACTTCTCATGATGGTCCACAGTTTCTGAATAGAAAATACAAACAGGTATGTATGTGTAGTTCTTGCGAAAAGATGAGACATACTAAGCACGGACATACTTAAACGGACTCCATAAACGTGAACATAAATCACGGAGTAAAAATCTCCCAAAACAAGAGACAATTCAAAAAATATATTATAATAAAACAATAATAAGTATTCTATAACACAATAAACGACGTTTGGATTATATAAATCTTCACCAGGGACGGGACAACACAAACAGATCTAAAGAAGAAAAAAAATTATAAAATAATATTAAAACACAACTCCTTCGTTGTCAAGAAGGCACAACAGTTGAGTTCAGTTGGGGTTTGAAAGGTGCTCTTTTTCTACAAAGGTTGAGTCCAATTCAGCTGTAAAAGTGCCAAATAAGAAATGTGTGACCAAAGGTGTGCAAATTGTCAGATATGAAAATATGGAGGGAAGTCAGCAGAGTTATACAGTTGCATCTACAACAGCATTGATTCCCGCTGAACACAGTCGAAGGTTGTGCTGTACTGTAGGCTATGAACTATGTAGATCTACACTGTACTCTCTGCGTTTCTAAAAGATGGTTCTCCTATGGGAAATATGGCCCCTAGTTTCTCTGCCCGGGCCAAAGCCTGCCCGTACTTCTTTGCTTCAAGCTTCTTCACGATGATTAGCAAGGGGATTCTGCTGGTATAACTGATTAGTTCAACAGTACCAGAGTAGGTGGACCATTGTACATGTCTGTTCTATGGAGGAGGGAAACGTATTTTTCTCGTCCATGCCTTGTGTCAAACAATGCGCAGTATACCAACATACAGATGGATGGATGGATGGATGGATGGATATACAGACACTTATTTATAGTAGTTATAGTCAGACGCAGACGGACAGACAGATACTCTATATAAACAGTGTAAGAACAGAGGGTATGTGAGCCGGTCGTTCAGAAAGCAATGGCAAACTACTGAACGTTAAACTTGCCAAGACATCAACAGCAGCTGAAAAACGCTGATGTTGACTGCAATGTCCTGTAAAGAATATGCGCAAAAAAAAAAAGAACAAAAACACCGAGTCCAGATCATGTTTATTATAGAAACTATTGACTCAAAAACAGCATGACAAGCAAACACAACTGCATCTTCACTCTGACCCGGCTGCATGAATCATCAATAAATGAGTCTGTGTATACATGACCACAAATGGACACAATAAATAAAGACGAACATGACACAACACAACCCATATGTTTCAAGCCTAGAAGTGGAACAACAAGACTACACGTCTACGCTAGGCCATGTGTTTCTATACTGTTGGTGAAGCCTGCGGCTCAAGTCACACAAGCGTAACAAATGACTTGACAGCTAAAAAATAAAATTGTGGGTTTCTAGATCTCTTTCTGTGTGAAGAACGGCAAAATATGTTTTTAAAT
The DNA here is from genome assembly GCA_963921405.1 of Cepaea hortensis. Taxonomy (NCBI): domain Eukaryota; kingdom Metazoa; phylum Mollusca; class Gastropoda; order Stylommatophora; family Helicidae; genus Cepaea; species Cepaea hortensis. The sequence continues at coordinate 7,041,076 of OY992885.1, read as the reverse complement.
TATTTTTTTCCCCATTTAGTATGTCCATATTGAAGACATCTGTGAGAGTGATATGATCTGTGTGATCTTGTTGTGGATTATATGATGTTTTGTGTAATAATGGTCACCTTCTTTGGATACATACGACTTACTGCCTTAATGGATGCAGATGTTTGTCTGCAGATACTAAAGACTGGCAGACGGCAGGCACTGGATCATTCTCTCGGGCATGGCTAGAAAAGTGATATACTCGTATATAAATATTTATATAAATGCATCTGCAGTTACAATCATAATTCACCAGGATATGACACAGCTAGGTCAGTGACCTTTATCACTTCACACAATCAGCCATGACAAGGGATAACCAAGAAACACATAGCTTAGTCATGGAAAGGGATATCCATAGAACACACAGTTCAGTCATGGCAAGGGATATCCATAGAACACACAGCTCAAGATGGCTTCTCTATACAATAGCGTTTACATATCACTTGATGCAAAGAATACCATGGACAGACAAAAAAAAAGCAATGACCAAGTCCTACAAGAAACAAATGAAAACTGCAAAACGATTAGAGACATTAGACATAGACAGTCACAATTTATTGGATATGAGGAGAAATAAATTGGAGAACTTGGTGACAACTGGCAAGATTGAGGGGAGAAGAACAAGGAGAATGCAGAGAAGTAAATACCTGGATGGCTTGACCACGTGGTATGGTTGAGACAAGAACACAGCTGATTCACGACTCTGGTGAGCGTATGAGATGGCGAAACATGACCGCCCAAGCTTATTCGGCATGACACAAGAAGATGATGAGGCCATTCAGTACGAAGACTGGTATGAAATTGTAGCCCGGCACTCCAATCTATGTCTAGCTTTGTGACCGTCATAAACTGACTCTTGGGAAATTAATTTAATAGTTTCATCTAACCTTCCACACACTAAGAACCTATATCAGCACTAGTGCTAGAGTGTTGGGCCACTGGCAAGACTATTTGTTCACAAGAAGATCTCTAACTTCAGCACTGCACCTCATTGAGGCCCCTGTCATAGGTCGTTGCCTCAACTACCAAATGATGACATTGTCCATGCCTCTATGGCACACACACACACATGGTTGTTATATTGAAGAACAATGCCCCATACCCTGTCCCCAGTAGGCATGTGTATTTTTGAGAAGCGCACTGCTACCAGTTGAAGTAAGTTTATGTTTGAATGCCGTGTGCCTATAGATTTCAAATTTTGTACGCTGTGGGTGTCCAGTCCATAAATAGAGCAACATATTACCGTATAGCAAAGCTTATAAAATCCAACACCATTACAATATTGTCTACCCATATATTGTACATTGTACCACATGCATAAATGTGCATTGTATCATTCCATAAAAGTACTCTGTATAGCCATATCACAGCATTTGTAAAGTATTTTATATGGCTATATAATAGCACTTGCATCATTACAGTACTTTATATAGCACAATATATCGGTATTTGTATCATTATGGCAAAGTACGTTATATGGCGATGTAAAATAATTTCTATCATTACCCTAAAGTACTTTATATGGCCATATAACAGCATTTGAATAATTAAAGTCAAGTACTGTATGTGAGTGGCACCTTGCAGTCTTGACAGACCAAAGTATGTGGATTGGAATTTGGCCAAAAATTCCATCTCACAATGCCTGGGCAGAGCTTCAGAGAACATGTGGTGCCCAAACGACATGTTCCCACTCTCGGCCTTGCCTTGTTTGATCCAGAGGAATGGCTCAGCGTCAAACCTCCGAGACCTCTCCCCCATGAGCAGGAGGCGAGCGGTGGCCAGACCCTAAACCTTTGGGACTTGACTTATACTTTCTAAAATGCCATATAACAGTCCTTGTATCATTACAGAAAAGTACTCTGTATGGCCATGTAAAAGTACTGTGTACTATATAAAAGCTCTATGCATGGCCATAAAACAATACATTTGATTGTATACAAAAATGCTTGTATGACCTTATACAAGTATTGTGAACCACTATACATAGAACATATCACAGTGTCATCATCATCATCATCATCATCATTATCAAGTACCCTGCTGACTGATGTGGGTGATCATACTTCTTCACATCTAACGATCTCCGAAAGCATGTATCAGTTCATGTGCCATGACAAGGCTGTCACAAATATTCTCCAACTTCCTCTATCTCTCTTTCCACAGATATTTCTGGTTGTCACAGCATGTTTCAGCTTTTATCTTCTCATAATGTGGCAATAAAATGATGTCTGCCTCTTTCTGATAAGTTAGTCTTTGTGTCCTCGCCTCTTTCAAAATGTTTACATTACTCATTTTGAATGTCCAAGGAATTTTCAATGTTCTCCTGCAAAACCACACCTGCGAGACTTCAATGGATTTTTCGCTTGGCTTACTAATTGTCCATGATTCACAGCCATATGTTGAAATCATAGTGTTTCACACTATGTAAAAGTAATGGTAATGTTTATTACTATATAAAAATAAAGCGCATCACTAAACAAAAAGATTGTATATCAGTATATAAAAGTAGCAAGTATCACTATATAAAAATAGTACATACTACATAAAGGTATATTTATAAGTAAATAAAAGTACTCTGTATCACTATATAACAGAATATACTGCTTATGAAATTATCACGAATTAAAAGTACTGTGAATCACTATATAAAAATAGCATAGCTGAGGGGTTTGCAGCTTTCTCCGCTAACCCCGAATACTCTCGTCACGTGACGCGACGAGAATTAGCAGTGGTTCGAATTGCAAAAGTGACTTATGAGAGTATGGAGCCGGTCGCTCAGAAAGTCGTGGCGTGCTGATGAGCGTAATCTAGCCTAGGAATCAACATACAGCTGAAAGATGCTGGTGTTGACCGCAATATCCTGAAACAGGATGGAAACGCGGAAAAAAAAAAAAAAAAATAACACTATATGAAAGTAATTTTTGTCAGCATAAAAAGTACTTTGTATCATCAAATGACAGCACTGCTACAAATATATGAAAGTGCTGTTATTGCTAATTTTACGTACTGCACATAACTAAATACAGTAACTTTTGTTCAGTATATAAAAGTGCTACATCTCAGTGAAAAGAGCATCCTGTACGGTTGCATGAAGATAGCCCTTGTCACATGACCCAGTCTCTTGTCTGAAACACGTCACCTACCTCTCCGGGGAGTGATTCATTCATCAAAGGTCAATGGTGCTCTCTGGATTCCCATGAAATATAACGTAGAACCTGCAGCTGCAATCTGACACACCACAAATATCTAGGTCACTTAAGTAGATCATGTAAGTAGTTGATAACAGGTGTGTGTGGTAGAGCAGACTTGCCAACACATGAAGGCGTCTGTGACCTCATTTTACATTTATTTGTGTGAACCTTAGCCCTTAACCAGTCAATGAACAACATTGGGTACACCCTACTCCCCCTTCACATTCCCCAAGACCATCAAATAAATAACATGAATTAAGTATATAGGTATTGATGGGCACTCATAGAAGAAATGAAGAAAGAAACAATCTTAGAGGTTGCATTAGTTGAAAACAAATGGAATCAGATTTCAACTCACTACCTTCAAATACCACTGCAAGTAAAAGAAATAAGTTTTTGAGGTTCAGCTTCTGAACACTACTTTTTTCAATGGCCTTTTATGAATGCTAATCAATACCCGTCCATTTCTTTCACCCCTTCTCAGTCAACCTAGTATTTGTTCACATACATAACAGCAATTGTTATCAGTGTCTTGTTGCTCTAACAACCATTCATCCTTCGTCAGTTATTTCTACCACACTCCGTGCTCTTTCCTCTTCTTCTTCTGTTTTCCACTTTTGCTGTTGGGACACGCCTAGCTCCAGTATAGAACACCCCTGCCAGGAAATTAGTGCATGTCTCATGCTTCCAACAGTGTTCCTCGTCGTTTGTCCAGATATGTTGTGGCCTCTCATTTGTTCACATGTTTCTTTTGTGTTATCCATTTGTCCACATATGTTTCCTGTGAGTTATCCATTTTTCCTCATGTTTCCCATGTGTTATCTATTTGTCCACATATGTTTCCTGTGTGTTATCCATTTGTTCACATATGTTTCCTGTGTGTTATCCATTTGTACACATATGTTTCCTGTGTGTTATCCATTTGTACACATATGTTTCCTGTGTGTTATCCATTTTTCCTCATATGTTTCCCATGTGTTCTCCATTTGTCCATATGTCTGTTATATTTTCCCCTTGTTTGTCCACATATATTTCCTGTGGTTTATGCATTTGTCCACATATGTTTCCTTTGTGCTATCCATCTGTTCTCATATGTTTCCCATGTGTTCTTCATTTGTCCGTTATATTTCTTTATCCACATATGTTTCCTGTCTGTTCTCCTTTGTCCACATGTTTCCTGTGCATTATACATTTGTCCACATATGTTTCTTGCGTGTTCTCCATTTATCCATATCTGTTATGCTTATCCACATCTGTTAGTTCTGATTCGTCTTCATTTGTCCAGATTTATTTGTTGTTTGTTCTTCCTTTGTCCAAGTGTGTCTATCTTTTGTGTTTTTCTCCATTTACCTATATGAGTTTGTCTGTTGTGTGTGTCCCTCATTTGTCCAGATATGGTTGTTCATACATGTATTGGACAAGACATGTTTGTATGCTATGTGGGAGAGGTGTCTTGTGAGTGTGTATGTGTGAGGTGTATATATATATATATATATAACATTTCTGATGTTTATGAAGGTATGTGTAGCATGCATTTCTGTTATATGTGACAGTCACCACACAATGTACACCCCGTGACTGTCACCACACAATGCACACCCCGTGACAGACACAGCCCTAGATGTTACCAAGGATGTGAGCCTGCACATCCACATGTGAGAGACACACTATGCCACTGCCTACAACTGAATTTAATTATGCAGTGCACAAGTTAAATTTATAGAAATAAATACGATAATTGTGTTTGTCATCCTGTCTGGCAAACCATGTCATCACACACAAATGTCTGATCAAACACCTCATGAAGCATACATGTCCATTAAAACATCTTCTCTAACACGGATGTCTGATGAAACATCTCATGAAATATATATGTTCATTAAAACATCTTATGAAACATAGATGTCCTACAAAATATGATCAAACTCACACGCCTCATCAAATGTCTCCTCAAACACACGTCTGGAAAAACATTTTATCAAACATACATGTCTCATCAGACATCTCTTCAAACATACATGTCTGATCAAACATGACGAATCAGCTCTGTGTATGCTGCATGATCAGCTAGAGTGCGGTCAGGCTAACTTTGTGTCACAATGAAACAAGACAAGTTCACACAACAAACACATAAATGCTACAGCAGTTTCCACCCAGGATATTTGTACTCGCTTTCACATTTGTACTCGGTTTCAAATTTATACTGGGGATAACATTTGTACCGCGGATCACATTTGTACCGCGGATCACATTTGTACTACGGATCACATTTGTACTACGGATCACATTTGTACTGGCATTATAACAATGTAAAGGGTCTTTCACACACATAAGTAGGAAATAGTTTGTCTTTGACATTCATATAGAAGGACCGATTTCCTTTAACACACAAATAGTAGGACCAATTTCCTTCAACACACATTTAGGGAGACCGATTTCCTTTAACACACATATAGGGAGACCAGTGTCCTTAAACACACATATAGGAGGACTGGTTTCCTTCAACAAACATATAGGGAGACTGATTTCCTTTAACACACATATAGGGAGACCAGTGTCCTTAAACACGCATATAGGAGGACCAGTTTCCTTAAACACACATATAAGGAGACCAGTTTCCTTAAAAACACATATAGGAGGACCAGTTTTCATTAAACACATATATGAGGACCAGTTTCCTTCAACACACATATAGGAGGACCAGTTTCCTTCAACACACATATAGGAGGACCAGTTTCCTTCAACACACACATAGGAGGACCAGTTTCCTTTAACACACATATAGGAGGACCAGTTTCCTTCAACACACATATAGGAGGACCAGTTTCTTTCAACACACATATAGGGAGATGCTCTTCCTATAATAAATATACAGGAAGATGGGCTTCCATATTCACACGTAATGGCTTTATATTCACACATAATGGCTTTCACATTCACACGTAATAGCTTTCACATTCACACATAATAGCTTTCCTATTCACACGTAATAGCTTTCACATTCACACGTAATGGCTTTCACATTCACACGTAATAGCTTTCACATTCACACGTAATGGCTTTCATATTCACCCGTAATAGCTTTCACATTCACACTTAATAGCTTTCATATTCACACATAATGGTTTTAACATTTACATAAGCAGATGGACTTCATTTAACACTGATAATTGAGGCCTTGCACTTTGTAAGATATTCATGAGGATATGACAACTTCTCTGTCAACACTAGACTTTATATATAGTGACAACGAAACTGTCAACACTAGACTTGATATATAGTTGACAATGAAACTGTGAACACTAGACTAGACTTCAAATATATTGACAAAGAAGCTGTCAACACTAGACTATATGGTTGACAATGAAACTATCAACACTAGACTATATGGTTGACAATGAAACTGTCAACACTAGACTTGATATATAGTTGACAATGAAACTGTGAACACTAGACTTCAAATATATTGACAAAGAAGCTGTCAACACTAGACTATATGGTTGACAATGAAACTATCAACACTAGACTTGATATATAGTTGACAATGAAACTGTGAACACTAGACTTCAAATATATTGACAAAGAAGCTGTCAACACTAGACTATATGGTTGACAATGAAACTATCAACACTAGACTTGATATATAGTTGACAATGAAACTGTGAACACTAGACTTCAAATATATTGACAAAGAAACTGTCAACACCTAGACTATATGGTTGACAATGATACTGTCAACACTAGACTATATGGTTGACAATGAAACTATCAACACTAGACTATATGGTTGACAATGAAACTGTCAACACTAGACTTTATATATAGTGACAATGAAACTATCAACACTAGACTTTATATAATATATAGTTGACAATGAAACTGTCATCACTAGATTTCAGATATAGTGACAAATCAACTCTGTCAGTGCTAAACTTCATATGTAGCTGACAAAAACACACTGAGAACTCAACTCTTTAGATGTAGCGGACAATGACACACTGACAACTAGATTTCAGTTATATGTGACAATTATACTGTCAAGGCAAGAACCCCAAAATAGTTGATAATGATACTCTGTCAACTCAACTCTTTAGGTGTAGCTGACAATGAACTTTGTCAATGTTAAAACCCAAATATAGTTGAAGATTGACACTGTTAACACAATGAAACTGTCAATTCTAGGTCTTATACATTTTAGACTGACATAATGTTAACACAAGTCTTTAGATGTAGCAGATACAGACACTCTGACAATACTTGAGTTTACATTTAACTGATAAACAAACTCTGCCAACATTTGCCTTCAGTTATGGTTGAAAATGACACTGTCATCCATAGAATCCACACAGTTGTCAAATGACACTGTCAGCACTCAATTATAGAATATCTGACAATGACACTCTGTCAACACTCAATTATAAAAATATCTGACAATGACACTCTGTCAACATGAGACAACTGTTACAGTTGACGCTGATACATTCTCACTGCTGGACTCCAGATATAGACAATAATCATACATGTGATGACAGTAGAAGAAATATAGCTAGCCAATCTGTCAATACAAGCTTGCACACATATTCCAGTGTCCACATGTTCAGTTACAGCCAGTGGGCAGGCGTGTGGCACGCCACTAACTATGGCTCACATTGTGATTGGCTGACAGTCTCAGTGGGCAGGCTTGTGGGATGCCACTAACTATGGCTCACAGTACAATTGGCTGACAGTCTCAGTGGGCAGGCATGTGGCACTCCACTAACTATGACTCACATTACGATTGGCTGACAGTCTCAAGAACACAACTGGTACTCTCAGCAAAGACACTGCATTAAAAACATTATCATCATAACCAGATTACAGCTGGAACAGCAACACTGTGTAGCTATGACCTTGGAGGAATAACACTGTATTCTGAAGCACATATAAAGTGATTCAATGCATTGAAAGAACAAAAGGTGATCCTGAATACTTGTGATAAATGATAATGCATGAAGTTTAGTGAATCATTCCTAGAGAAGCTTGAATCATTCTTGACAAAATGACCTGTCACAAATTGATCAAGTACTCTCTGCAATACTAAATATTTGTCAGGCCAGACTCAGCCTTGGCCTAGTGACCTATCACAAATTCTTGACCTTGTGACAAATTGACCCAAGACAAACTGATGAAATATTCTGGACAGGACCAAATATGTGTCATACCTGACTGTCTTTATATAGTGACCTTTCACAAATTCTTGACCTAGTGACAAATTGGCCCTATCACAAATTGATCATGTACTCTCTACATGACCAAATATTTGTCACTCCTGACTCAATCTTGACCTAGTGATCTATCACGAGTTGATCAATGACTCCCTACACGAATGGGGGGGGGGGGGGGGGCCCTTCTTGGCAGAGTGGTCAAGTTGTCTGCCTCTCACCATGAAGGTCGAGGGTTCGTTACCCGGACTGCATCATTCAGACCATGAGTGCAGTTTTTCCGGAGACTCTATAGGGTCATCGCTGGAGCTATGGAGTTCGTGATGTGTGCAATATTCTCGGTAGTGGCTTGCTGTTCTGTGGAGAGAATGAATCAAATTGGGTAACACCTGGTGCAACGAATTCGACCCTTTGACTTTAGACTTTCCCTGCAGAACGGAAGATTTATCATTACCAAGTCTTGCACAAGTTGACAAACTACCCCATATATCCTGCTTGATAATTACAAACATAAATCACCTGACTGATTCAGTCTGTACAAAAGTGTCTGGCCTTCAGATGTACTAGGTCATATCATTGCTAGGTGAGATGATCAACTCTCTTCCTCATCATTTTATTTTCTCAGAAAAATTGCTGGTACCCATTTTTTACTGCTAGGTCTACCCCACAAACAAACAATCCTTTTCTAGAGGGACCATAGATGTACTAGCTACCACAGCTTTGAATGGTTCAATACCGGTACAACTCCACAAACAGATTGGATCTATACCTGGTGCAACTCCAAATACTCATTGGATCTATACCTGGATTCTATAAATTGATTCAATTATACCTGGTACAACTCCCCATGCTGATTGGATATATACCTGGTACAACTCTACAAGCAGATTGGATATATACCTGGTGCAACTCCAAATACTCATTGGATCTATACCTGGTATAATTCTATATTATATTGATTAAATTATACCTGATACAACTCCACATGCCAATTGGATTATACCTGGTACAACTCCACATGCTGACTGATTTAGTACCGGGTACAACTCTACATGCTGGTTGGTTCTATACCTGGTACAACTCCACATGCTGACTGATTTAGTACCAGGTACAACTCTACATGCTGGTTGGTTCTATACTTGGTACAACTTCACATGCTTGTTGGAATTATACAGGGTATAACAACTTTGCTGTTGAATCTATACTGTGCACAATGCCACATATTGATTGATTCCATACCTGGTACAACACCACATACTGATTGATTTAGTACCTGGTACAACCCCACACACCAACTGGCTGCTCCATGCATCACCAAGAAATGTCACGTCCTTGAAGAAAAGCTGCCAGTGGGAGTGATGGTCGAGTGGCAGTGATGGTGGAGTGGCAGTGATGGTCGAGGAGAGCCACTGATCAGTGCAGGATGATCTGGCTAGCCGAGACTTTGTGGTGTGAAGTGTTCAGCTTCTTTCCCAGTTGCAGGTACAGTTAATCCCACAATTGAAGACTGGGGACACCCAGGTGTGTACATGATATATAAATATTGATCCAAGGCAAAGACGAAATCCTCACTGTAATCCATATTTTTATGTGAAATTATAAGCTCTCTCTCTCTCTCTCTCTCTCTCTCTCTCTCTCTCTCTCTCTCTCTCTCTCTCTCTCTCTCTCTCTTCTTCTCTTCCAGAAAAATAGTGTGAATAATAAAAGAAATATATCCTCTGTATCTTGGTAAACACTGCTTCACATTAAGCGTTTGAACCATGGGGCCGCTGAAGACAGCCCATCCCCACTCAGCCCCAGGAGAATGCTTCCATTTTACATGATCGTGCAGCATTTATTCCTTTTCTTTTTGTCCGCTTCCCGAACTTGCAAGTCTCCAGGTCCAGCCACCTGGGCCTGCCCACTTCCGACCTCAGTGTGACCTGGGACTGGCGACTGGTTCCCGCCGTCTGAAACGGCCTGTTTGTCATTATCTGGTGCGGCATTGACGTCCTTGAACTTGCCGTTTTCTTTAGGTCGAAGCTGGTGATTGTCATCACCGTTGGGAGAGGAAGCTGGTGCTGCCGCGTCCAGGTTGTTGGCCTGTACCTGTGGCGAGATTCTCTCCTCCACGGCCTCTGGGTGTGGTCTCGATGGGTGTGAGCCACTGCGAGCGTGGGCGACATCCTCGGGGTTTTCAACGATCTGGACATGCTTGCCACTCCGGTGCTGCTTCTCCTGTTCCTGCTCCTGCTCCTGCTGTTGCTGTCGCAATGTCCGCTTCTCTTCTTCATTCAGATAAAAGTGGTCTCGGATGATCGTGGCTCTGGACAGGAGATCCTCCGCCTCACGTGATAGATCTCCGCCTGGTAGGAAGGGGTTGTCTCGGCTCTCCAGGCTGAAAGAACCAAAAACATAACATATCAATGTGAGGTCATGACTCTACAAGAAACAAGACATCATTACATATGGTGTAGTAGTACTAGTAGCAGCGGTAGTAGTTGTAGTGATAGTGGTTGTAGTAGTAGTTGTTATTGTTGTAGTAGCAGTAGTAGTAGTTGTTGTTGCAGTACATGTAGTGGTGGTAGTAGTAGTTGTTTTTATAGTAGGAGCTGCATTTGTAGTAGTAGTAGTAGTAGTAGTAGTAGTAGTAGTAGTAGTAGTAGTAGTAGTTATAGTAGGAGTAGTGGTAACAGTAGTAGTATTAGTAAAAGTAATTGTAGTGGTTACAGTAGGAGTAGTAGTAACAGTAGCAGGCGACTGCACTAGCCAGGCGGCCTTAATTCCTCAGGCTCAAGATCCTCTTGTCCAACACAGCAAGATACTATAGTGGGCAATGACAGTTTCCATTGTACACAAGACAGCAAAAAGTACAGACATCTGACTTATGACAGAGAGACATCTGACTTATGACAGAGAGACATTTGACACATGACAGAGAGACATCCGACTTATGACAGAGAGACATTATTTGCAATTTGCAAACACAGACGGCACAAATACGAGTTTGTCCGAATGTTATGACGTCTATTCCTGAAATAAAGAATCTAGAACTGCCTTAAACGTATGGGCCGTTCCTCATCCAGCTCGATGACCTAATGGGATCTTTGGATTGCACTGCCTTTCTCTGAATCCTTTGGCAGTAACTCAAGGATGAAGCAAGCACGTGAGACCAACACAAGGTTCTCCAGCGCAGTTTTCTCCCAGCCAAACATTTTCAGCGCGCCTCTATCTGCTTATCGGACGGGCTAAGCGACATTTGAGCGGTTCAAGTATGCGCAGTATTATATACCCTCCCTGGATCTCATTGACCTTGGGAGGCCAAGTGTATTGTCCCAGATAACCAGATTGTTTAGCGGTTTCTTCTTCAGAATCTTCTTCTGAAGTTGTTCGTCACAAGCAACGCGTACTGTGTGGTTCTCTTTCCCTGTGAATCCCAACCGTTGCACAGTGTGTTGTCTTACGTATTCCGTTTGGTCTATGCATACCAAAGAAACCTGGTTTTCCTGCGGCCATTGCAGTGTATACATGGTGCACACATTTAGCACCTTAACAAGTATTGGTTTTAGTTTGGTTATGGACATGGATTAGTTTCATTGCATGTGTTGTTATGTAGCAGAGCCAGTCAAAAGTTGTATATGTGTTGTTATGTAGTAGTGCCAGTCAACAGTTGTATAGTATATGTGTTGTTATGTAGCAGAGCCAGTCAACAGTTGTATATGTGTTGTTATGTAGCAGAGCCAGTCAACAGTTGTATATGTGTTGTTATGTAGCAGAGCCAGTCAACAGTTGTATATGTGTTGTTATGTAGCAGAGCCAGTCAACAGTTGTATATGTGTTGTTATGTAGCAGTGCCAGTCAACAGTTGTATATGTGTTGTTATGTAGCAGAGCCAGTCAACAGTTGTATATGTGTTGTTATGTAGCAGAGCCAGTCAACAGTTCATTATGTGTCGTTATGTAGCAGAGCCAGTCAACAGTTGTATAGTATATGTGTTGTTATGTAGCAGAGCCAGTCAACAGTTGTATATGTGTTATGTAGTAGTGCCAGTCAACAGTTTTATATGTGTTGTTATGTAGCAGAGCCAGTCAACAGTTGTATAGTATATGTGTTGTTATGTAGCAGAGCCAGTCAACAGTTGTATAGTATATGTGTTGTTATGTAGCAGAGCCAGTCAACAGTTGTATAGTATATGTGTTGTTATGTAGCAGTGCCAGTCAACAGTTTTATATGTATTGTTATGCAGTAGTGCCAGTCAACAGTTTTATATGTGTTGTTATGTAGCAGAGCCAGTCAACAGTTGTATAGTATATGTGTTGTTATGTAGCAGAGCCAGTCAACAGTTGTAAATGTGTTGTTATGTAGCAGAGCCAGTCAACAGTTGTATATGTGTTGTTATGTAGCAGAGCCAGTCAACAGTTCATTATGTGTCGTTATGTAGCAGAGCCAGTCAACAGTTGTATAGTATATGTGTTGTTATGTAGCAGAGCCAGTCAACAGTTGTATATGTGTTATGTAGTAGTGCCAGTCAACAGTTTTATATGTGTTGTTATGTAGCAGAGCCAGTCAACAGTTGTATAGTATATGTGTTGTTATGTAGCAGAGCCAGTCAACAGTTGTATAGTATATGTGTTGTTATGTAGCAGAGCCAGTCAACAGTTGTAAATGTGTTGTTATGTAGCAGAGCCAGTCAACAGTTTTATATGTGTTGTTATGTAGTAGTGCCAGTCAACAGTTGTATATGTGTTGTTATGTAGCAGAGCCAGTCAACAGTTGTATATGTGTTGTTATGTAGCAGAGCCAGTCAACAGTTGTATATGTGTTGTTATGTAGCAGAGCCAGTCAACAGTTCATTATGTGTCGTTATGTAGCAGAGCCAGTCAACAGTTGTATAGTATATGTGTTGTTATGTAGCAGAGCCAGTCAACAGTTGTATATGTGTTATGTAGTAGTGCCAGTCAACAGTTTTATATGTGTTGTTATGTAGCAGAGCCAGTCAACAGTTGTATAGTATATGTGTTGTTATGTAGCAGAGCCAGTCAACAGTTGTATAGTATATGTGTTGTTATGTAGCAGAGCCAGTCAACAGTTGTATAGTATATGTGTTGTTATGTAGCAGTGCCAGTCAACAGTTTTATATGTGTTGTTATGCAGTAGTGCCAGTCAACAGTTTTATATGTGTTGTTATGTAGCAGAGCCAGTCAACAGTTGTATAGTATATGTGTTGTTATGTAGCAGAGCCAGTCAACAGTTGTAAATGTGTTGTTATGTAGCAGAGCCAGTCAACAGTTGTATATGTGTCGTTATGTAGCAGAGCCAGTCAACAGTTGTATATGTGTTGTTGATCTGTATATATATATAAGACAAATATAAGGATGGCTAAGGGAACTCATTGCAATAGTTTCTCAAGACTACATTGATGGACACCCACAGAGCTATTTGTATGGAGAAGTGACAATTCAAAACCTCATCGTATTAGTCATTGGCCTAAATAACTGTCATGACATTCGTGGTAAGGACATTCGTGGCAAGGAGATTTGTAACATGGAGATTTGTAACAAGGAGATTTGTAACAAGGAGATTTGTAACATGGAGATTTGTAACATGGAGATTAATAGCACTGAGATTTGTAGCAAGGAGATTTGTAACAAGGAGATTTGTAACAAGGAGATTTGTAACAAGGAGATTTGTAGCATGGAGATTTGTAACAAGGAGATTAATAGCACTGAGATTTGTAGCAAGGAGATTTGTAGCATGGAGATTTGTAACAAGGAGATTTGTAATAAGGAGATTTGTAACATGGAGATTTGTAACAAGGAGATTTGTAACAAGGAGATTAATAGCACTGAGATTTGTAGCAAGGAGATTTGTAGCATGGAGATTTGTAACAAGGAGATTTGTAACATGGAGATTTGTAACAAGGAGATTTGTAACAAGGAGATTTGTAGCATGGAGATTTGTAACAAGGAGATTTGTAACAAGGAGATTTGTAGCATGGAGATTTGTAACAAGGAGATTTGTAGCATGGAGATTTGTAACAAGGAGATTTGTAACAAGGAGATTTGTAACAAGGAGATTAATAGCACTGAGATTTGTAACAAGGAGATTTGTAAAAAGGAGATTTGTAACAAGGAGATTTGTAACATGGAGATTTGTAACAAGGAGATTTGTAACAAGGAGATTAATAGCACTGAGATTTGTAGCAAGGAGATTTGTAGCATGGAGATTTGTAACAAGGAGATTTGTAACAAGGAGATTTGTAGCAAGGAGATTTGTAACAAGGAGATTTGTAGCATGGAGATTTGTAACAAGGAGATTTGTAACAAGGAGATGTGTAGCATGGAGATTTGTAACAAGGAGATTTGTAACAAGGAGATTTGTAGCATGGAGATTTGTAACAAGGAGATTTGTAACAAGGAGATTTGTAGCATGGAGATTTGTAACAAGGAGATTTGTAACATGGAGATTTGTAACAATGAGATTTGTAACATGGAGATTTGTAACAAGGAGATTTGTAACAAGGAGATTTGTAACATGGAGATTTGTAACAAGGAGATTTGCAACAAGGAGATTTGTAGCATGGAGATTTGTAGCATGGAGCTTTGTAACAAGGAGATTTGTAACAAGGAGATTTGTAACAAGGAGATTTGTAGCATGGAGATTTGTAACAAGGAGATTTGTAACAAGGAGATTTGTAACAAGGAGATTTGTAGCATGGAGATTTGTAACAAGGAGATTTGTAACATGGAGATTTGTAACATGGAGATTTGTAACAAGGAGATTTGTAACAAGGAGATTTGTAACATGGAGATTTGTAACATGGAGATTTGTAGCATGGAGATTTGTAACAAGGAGATTTGTAGCATGGAGATTTGTAGCATGGAGATTTGTAACAAGGAGATTTGTAGCATGGAGATTTGTAACAAAGAGATTTGTAACATGGAGATTTGTAACAAGGAGATTTGTAAC